>WEIT01015091.1:0-23075 GCA_013389985.1 Dryoscopus gambensis | reverse complement strand
ACACTGTAACCTAGGACACTAAGGATCCTGGGAGAGGTCTTTTCTGTCTCTGTAACCTGGGGGTGTCACTTAGGATTCTTCCCTCCAGGGGACCCTTGTGGTTCCTATGTTAACAGGCTCACCAGCCTCCACAGTGTTCAGGCAGAACTTCCAAGACTAAGCCAGACGAATGCTTTGCCTTGTGTTCACCCTTGAATACCCCTTGGTCTTCCTGGGCCTTTCCCCCAGGGGGAACTTCTGCTCATTTTGCCACTTAGAAGGTGGGTTAGGGGAGAGTGGAGCAGTGCTTCTGGTGTACCATGATTGGCACCACTGCCAGGCTAGGATACAAGTTCTCGGGAGAGGGGGTTACACGGCAGGGCACTGCCTCACCAGAGTAAGGCCTTACCTGCCCTTTCCCCACACATATGCACCCCAAAATGTCTCAAGACATCAATCTTTCTAGTCTCTGACACCACTCATCTCCTCTTTGTGGCACACAAGCTGATCAGACTTAGGTCACCTCACACTCTTCTTCCAAGCCCTTGTGGTGGCCCTGTGATGCCCAATCCTTGCCTTGCCTTCAAGGTGTGTGTGTGGGGGGGGTTAATGCTCAGCTGAGATGGTCGGAAGGAGGCTTTTGGGGTTAGGGGGAAGGTTGAGGGTTTGGGTTTAGAGCTCTGATTTCAGCCTGGAGCGTTAGGCAGAAGCTTAAGGAGTTTAGGTGTCCTGCTGAGGGTGTCTTGTTCATGTTGAAAGGGTGGGCTGGCTTCAGGGAGTTAATCCAGGAGTTAATTCCTTTCACGTTCACAGCTGTTCTTGCAGTCAGCTGAACTAAGTAAGGTCCTTTCCACTGCTCCGGAAGTGGCTCACATTTCCAGGTCTTTATGTATATGTGATCTCCAGGCTGAAATGAATGAACTGGGGTGTCTAGGGTAAAAGGTTGTGAGAGAATGATAAGCCTTTTTAGTTCAATTATTTCCCTAATGAAACTAAATATTGTTCTATTTCTGGATTCCCAATTTGTTCCTTCGATCTAGCGAAAGTTGCAACAGAATATAGTCTCCCAAACATCAACTCACACGGGCTCACTTTCAGTTTAGTTTGGGGTTGTACTTTAATTTGTAACGAAGCTAATGGTAACACCTGTGGTCATTTCAAGAAAGTTTCCTGGCATATTTTGCTGATTTGTCTCTTTAAGTTTGACTCATTCACTCAACCCTTCAGCTAGATTGCAGTCTTGATGGAGTATGTATATTCCAATTTATACCCAACTGCTTACTAAGTTGCTGTAATACTTCAGATATAAAATTGTGTCCGCTATCAGATGTCACCCTTAAAGGCACCACGAACCTGGGTATTATCTCTTTGAGAAGTATCTTGTTTACTTCCCTAGCCTTGTTGGTGCAGCAAGGTAAATCTTCTGGCCACCCGGAAAAGGTATCCTTGTTGGCAGGATAACTCAGAAAACTCAATTTACCAGTAATCTCTGGGAGTGTTTCCTCTTTTACTGATATCTGAAGGTGGTCTTTTAAAATTCAAAGGATTATTTTTAAGACATATCAGGCATTTTTCTGTAATAGACTTGACAATATTTGTCAGACGAACACTGAGTATCTGAGTCTGTAGACTTGTCACCAAAGCATTGAAATCCCAGTGGGTTTGCTGGTGTTTCTCCTTAACAGTTTCTATTATTAGCTGTGATGGGACTATGACCTGGTTATTAGGAGTTACTAGCCATCCACCCTCTTTATTCTAGGCTTTTAGATAAGAAGCTAATTTTAAATCTGCCTGGCTATAACCAGGTCTAACTTCTGGAAGTGAAATAGCTTTCTCAGGTGTTAACACAGCCTATTGTTGTGCAGCCTCTTGTGCAGCTTTATCTGTAAATCTGTTCCCTGCATGAGTTTGGAAATCCCCTTGTTGGTGTGCTTTGCAGTGTAGTATGGCCACTTCTTTGGGCATCAAGTTGGATAACATCAAGGAGGGACAATATTTCTTGTTCATATTTAATTGGCTATCCCTGTGCTGTTAATAGACCTCTTTCTTTCCATATAGCTCCATGGGCACTAACAATGCTACAAGCATATTTTGATTCAGTCCATATGTTTACTCTTCTTCCTGCTGCCACTTCCAGGGCTTTTCATAGCGCTATGAGCTCGGCCCTTTGTGCTGAAGTGTCCACAGGCAACAGTGCAGCTTCTATGACCTTGGTTGGCATGACTACTGCATAGCCAGCTCTTTGCTTTCCAGTTTGCACCAAACTACTTTCATCTGTAAAATCTCTGTCTCTGGATCTTCAACTGGTGTGTCTTGCAGTCTGGTCGGCTTGCGTACTTGCTCAATTGTCTGTAAGCAATAATGGATTATCTGCTCCTCCCCTCACATTGGAGTGTTTTGGGGATTGGGCTGGATTTACCATTGTGGGTACTTTCAACTTAACATCTTGCTCCATTAGACCAGTCTGATATTTCTGCATACAGCTCAGAGAAAGCCAATGCACCCCTTTTTGGCCTAATACAGTCATTACAGTATGCAAAGTATACACTATTATCTTTTGTCCCGAAGTCAATTTCCTGGCCTCTTGGATGAGGAGAACAGTTGCTTCTATGGCTCTCAGGCATCCGGGCTAGCCCTGGCTGACCTTGTCTAGTTAGTTTGAAAAACACCGCACAGGCCTCTTGAAGTCTTCTACCTTCTGAGCCAGGACTCCAAGGGCAAGGTGCTGTTTTTCGTGCACAAGAAGCTCAAAGGGCTTTGTTAAGTCCGGAAGCCCTATAGTGGGTGCAGACATCAGGGCCATCGTTAAGTTACAGAATGCGTGTTCACTCTCAGGCGTCCAAATGAAAGGTTCTTCCAGGATCTCCTTTAAAAGTTCATACAATGGTTTAATTAAAAGTCCATAATTTGAGACCCACAATCTGCACCATCCAGCCATACCTAAGAATGCTCTTAAATCTCAGACACTCACAAGTTGGAGTACTTAGCAGATGGCCTGTTTTCTGTCTGTTCCCAATTTCTGCTGTCCTGGATTATTTCAAACCCTAGGTAGGTAACTTGCTGCTTCATGATTTGAGCTTTTTCCTGAGATACTTTATAGCTTGCTTGGCCTAGGAAGTTTAGAAGACTGACAGTCAATTCCAAACACTTTTCATTAGTTTCAGTTAATAGTAAGATGTTATCAACATACTGCAGGACCAAGCCTTCGGGGCTCTCTTTCTTCCAGGTCTCTAACTCCTTTGCCAATTGGTTACCAAAAATCATTGGATTATTTTTAAATTCTTGTAGTAACACAGTGTTGCATCGCGCCCGGCCCCCCCCCACCGGGGGCTGTGGGCGGCGGCGGGATCAGCCCGGCGTGGTCCGGGGGCAGNCCCGAGGGGACCGCGCGGCAAAAATCATGCGGTCGGGTGCGGCCAAACCAGCGCGCGAACCTCTTTGTCTGACTTTATCGTGTTATCACTGAGGCTTGGGAATGCCTGTGTCTCCGTAGCGAGCCGCGATTGGTTAGTCTGTTTTATATCCCTCCCGTTCCTCTTCCTGCCCAGATCGCCCTCAAAAAGGGCAGAGCTGGGTGGAGTTTTGCCTTTTCCTCGAAGCTGCTTTTCAGGAAGAGACCCTTGTGCGCTGGCTCCTAAGAAATAAACCAAGGAAATAGGACAGACTTCTGGTTCTTTTATTCTGCTTCATCGGGATCCCTGCCGGCAGAGCTTTCTAGCTCTTTTCCCCAGGATTTAGCCAGAGGCCACCGGGAGAGTGTTTCCACTTCGCTGGTGGTTACATTGTCTCCGAAGTGGGCGCAGCAGCAGATCTGGGAGGAGGACTGGCAGGAAGAACCCAACAACACAGTCCACGTAAACTGAGTCTTCCGACCAGTTTGGGTATTTCCCTATTCAAAGACAAAAATGCCCTGACTTTGTTTATTGAGAGGTATGCAAAAGAAGGGATCCTTCAAATATTTTTCTGTAAACCATAGGTGATATTCTGTAAGGGATATTAATGGGGTATAGGGATTGGCTTCAACAGGGTGGATATCCTGAACTTTTGATTGATTGCCTGTAGGTCTCGTACTAACCTTTACCTGTCTGTTCCAGTTTTTTTAACTGTCAGAGTAGGAGTGTTATATTCTGATTAACATTCTATCAATAATCCAAATTCCCTGGAATTTTCTATTAGGCTTTCGATTCCCCTTCTAGCTTCTAATTTTAAAGGATATTGTTTCTTCCTTACCAGTTTTGATCCAGGTTTTAGGGTAATGCTTACGGATTGAGCTCATTGGGAATGCCCTGGAGTTCCACTGGCCCAAATCAAGGGTGTTACTGCATTTTCTATGGTTTGCAGTATTCCTCCAGAATTGTCTGGTTCCGGCTTACCCTGTAACATAAAAGTTCTGGCCTCAATGGCCTTAGTCTCAGGGACCAATAATTTTACTTCTCCATCTTAAATATAATTTAAGCCTGCAATTTACCTAATAGATCTCTTCCCAAAAGAGGTACCAGACACTCTGGCATATAAAGAACTTGGTGTGTTATCTATCGTTTGCTGAATTTAAAATTGATGAGGTTAAAGAATGCTCACTTTTCTGCCCTCCCTGTTGCATCAACATTTATAGTTTTTTGGCCTAATTTTCCCTAGTTTGTATTTAATACTGAATAAGTAGCCCCAGTGTCTATTAAAAAGTTAATTTTCTGTTTTTCCAGCTCTATGGTAACCAGGGGTTCAGCTGGGATTTCTACTCCTGGTCTCCTTCCTTCTTGGTGTAGGGGTAGTTCTGTTCCCTCCACCTCCCTCTTGCTTCTGGGGACATTCCAGTCTCCAGTGCCCAAACCCTTTACAATGAGCACATTGATCCAGCTTTAGTCCTCCCTGGGCTGGGCCCCTCTCTCTTCTGCCATTAATGGCGCCCCCTTCAGGGCTGCTTTAAGTATTGCATCCCTATGACTCTTAACCCCTCTCCATTTCCCGTTTCTTTTCTTTTTCCTCCTTCTCCTTTACTTTCTCTCAGATCTTATTTTCTTCCTCTTCTTCCCTATTATTAAAAGCTATCCAGGCCACTTCTAAGAGCTTCCCTAGGTCATAAGGGTCTGCTTCTTCCAGCTTCTTTCTAATATCCAGTGCTGACTTCCCTATAAATATGGAAGCTAGCTGCACAGCTTCCTCTGGTTTCACTGGATCAGTATTAGTGTATCTCCTGGCAGTTGCCCTTAGGCATTCTGCAAATGCAGTCAGAGTCTCATGCAGTTCTTGTTTCACCTCATAAAATTTAGAACAATTGATAGCCCTTGGCATTTCATGTTTAAAGTCAAATAATACCCACTTTTGATATTCTCCCAGGAAATCTTTCCCTTCCCCGGTGTTGAAGTCCCAGTAGGGGTCCAGGGAGGGAAAGTGCTCTTCAACAGTTCCTGATTGCCGGCCCTCTGTGTCTATCCTGTCCACCTCCCTCCTAGTAGTCTGGAGTACTGTCTCTTTTTGTAGAATCTACTAGATTATTTAGCAGAACTTGTATATCCCCTCAATCTGAGTTGTGGGTCTCGAGAATGGTTTCAAATACTTTAGATACTCTCTGAATCTGCTCTATAGAGAAGAAGTGAGGCATCTCACCCATGCCTCAAGATCAATCAGGGAGAAAGGTACCTTTACCACTACCAGGCCATGAGAGACTTTCTGTTTACCCTAGGTTCATCCCACCACTGGGCACTCCTTTTGTAGTTTCAGATGGTTTTCCAAATAAAAGAACTTATCCACATAAGGCAATTAATTCCATTTTCCTTCTCTTCTACAAAACAACACCAGCTGTAAAAGGGTGTTATAAACTAAGATACCATTCTCTGGCCACTTAGCCTGGTAGTTTAGCTGGTATACTGGCCACCACTGATGACAATATTGGATTAGTTGAGGTTTACTTGGTGGGTCTCCTCTTATCTCTTTCCAGTTTTTCAATACATTTCAATGGAGAATTTGGAATTTCATCTTCCACTTTAGTTTAGAAGAAACTGGTCCCATATTCAATAATTACAAATATACAAGCTATTACCTCTGAAAGTCATGACATTATGTCCGGGTTTGTAACGGAGGGGGGAGGGGGGAACAGAAAGGGGACTGCCAAACCCGCAATCACTAAAACTGACACAAGAGGGTGACACAAGTCCACGAATGCAATCTTAGCCATGCACACGAAAATAAAGCCACTCCAAAACCCCAGCAAACACTCAATCACATTCTGATACTCTCTTTGCAAATGAATTCTTACATCACAGGCAACCCCATGTTGATATGCTGGCAAACTCAAATCAACACACCACTCTCACATGAACACACTCTCAGAGTTCAAGAAGAATGCAAAGAATACAAGGAATGCAAAGGAATTAACCAAACTTCACCACAGAAATGCCTCCAGATGAGGCTGGGGCTCGGTTCAGTTGTAAATGGAGACTGATGTTTTTCTTTCTTCCTTCCTCTGCCCAAATCAAGATGGCGGCAGCCTGTGCTACAAGACAACAGAACAATGATTTTTCTTTGTTAGACAGTGTTCTTGGCCTGATACAACGATTCCTGATACCTCCTGGGGACAACCTCTAATACTTCCTAGGGGACTCAAACCTCTAATACTTCTTGGGGACTTGAACCCTGGACAGGGGAAACTCTAACCCCCTGAGGTGGGGAATTCAAATCTCCCCTTGATAAGCTTACCCACGGACTCTAACCTCCCTTTCCAGTAACTCTGTGTGGGGATTTGTATCCCTTGTCAATAACCCCAAGAGAAATAATTTAAATTATGCCTTTACTGTACCCCCGGGATCTTGCCTCGAGCCTGTCTCGGTTTGAAACAAGTTTAGGGGGAAACGCTCTGGAAGGAACATCTCCTCCCCAGAAGACAAGTTTCAGCACTCCCTCCCCCACCAACACGAAAGGAATTTCCTGGATGAAAGTGAAAAAAACCTATCGATTTAACAAGCAGAGTGCTGGCAAGGCACAGGAAACAAATGAGTAATGTTAGATAGTAAACCTCCTTGATATGGAGAAAGCTGGTGGATTCAGAGTTCTTTTCTGTAGCTGGCTTAGCCCCTCCCGAGGTCCAGGGCTGGGATGCAGCATCCCCGCAGCCTCCTCGCCAGTCCACGGGTTCCGATGATCTGGTTCTCGGATCACAGCTATGCTGAACAGTTCCAGAAGAAGAAGAAATTACCGGAGGATTTCAGTATGCCAGTATGGGAAAATTTCTTGGCTTAGCTAACAGGTTAGCTAAAAGCAGGAAGGTGCTCCCTTGGCTCTGCAGCGGTGAGAATGCGGGGGAGTGTGTGAGTCCTTGAACACAAACCGTGCTGAAGAATTTGCTCCATTTCCCCCCCTTTCCCTTGGACCCAGCTTAAAGCTGCGGGGCCCATTTCTGGGCAATAAGCAGACGATAGGGGAATAGATTATTATCATAAAATCACCCCAAGACAGAGCCCCTACTGGTCTGAAGTCAAGGTTCTCCCTGAGAATTCCTCAGTGCTGGCTGGAGATCTGTTGACCGCAGATTCACTGAAGCTCTCGGCTGATATTCTGCCTGGCTCTCCAATTTACTGTCACCAAACCTCTGAAATACTGGAATAAGACTACTTAACACTAATTTGGTTTAAAGTGGGCATCATTTATTCAGGCCTGAGGTTGCATGAAGGATACTCCTAACCATTTGTGCACATGCGATTTTACAAGTCAATGCATACTACAGTTTACCCATTACTATAAAACCCACACCAAGTTCCCAGATTCAGTCCTTGTTTTGTCTAGTACTACATTCTTGAGCCAGATGTCGTCTTCTTGTCTTCCAACTGTCCTTGCTGGGAAAGCAGTTTTTTGCATGCCTCATTTCTCTGCTAGAAGTTCACAGGCACAGCAAAAATAAAATTAAACCCTTTTGGTATCACATAGGATGGAAGTCTCTCTCCAGCTTCCTTCCCTGAGCACTAGCGTTCCTAGGTGCAGAATCACCCTGATAATGGACCTCCGTGTGTTGGACATGGTGGCTGTCAGCTTGACATGGCCAACACTCACCTGGATGGGCTCCTGACAGGTGTCCAGGGTGACATGGTGGCATGCAGTTGTCCCTTTGGTGGTGGGGGGAGTCCCCTTCTGGGACATGCAGGTGTAGGCATCCTCCAACCTGTCCAGATGAGCTTTGAGCCGGGACAGCTCCAGGCCCAGCTCCATGGGAAACAGTCTGTAGTCCAGGGAGTTGGAGCAGAAGATGGCCATGGTGAAGGTCATGGCCTCGTAGACCAGGACTCCCACATAGCTGCAGAATGGGGGGCTGGAGAACTGGCAGGTGTCGGAGGAGGCAGGTGGCACGGAAGGGCTGGGGGGGATGGAGCTGTGGCTGCTGTAGAAGTAGGTCCTGGGCAGGAGAAATAGAGGGGTGGGATCAGGGGAGGATGGTGAGACCACTGGGAGATTGTGGTGGAACAAGTGGTAAGTGGTGGAACCAGTAGGAGACAGTCTCACTTCCACTGGGAGGTGCTAGAACCAATGGGAGATAATGGTGGGACTACTGGGAGATGGTGGGAGCATTGGGAGACCAGCAGGAGATGGACCAAACCCTGGGAGATGCTCCGACCATGGGATGATGACTCCATCCAAACCTTCCCCCCTGCACCCCCAGGGGTCCTCCCCCACCTTCCCCTCACCTGGGGTTCTCCAAGGGGACATTCCAGATAGTGTTAGATATCTGGATCTCCGTGGTCTGCTCCAAGAATTCCTACATCTTGGCATGGGACTAGCTGCTCCACAGGGCCATAATCTGCTCCTCTGAGGAGCTTCCTCAACTCTAGAGTCTTCTCCTTGGAGACAGAATTTTCTCAGCTCTGAAGTCTCCTTGGATCTGTAATCTTCTCACTCCAAGGTCTCCTCCTCAGATCTGGAGTCTCTTTGTTCCAGAATCTTCTTCTTGGATCCAAGATCTTTTCCTCAGCTCTGGGGTCTCCTTGGATTCAGAATCTTCTCATCCCTGGAATCTTGTTCTTGTCCCTGGAAACTTCCTGGATCCAGAATCGCTTTGGATCTGGAATCTTCTCAGAATCCAGGGTCTCCTCAGCACTGAAATCTTCTCCTTGGGTTTGGGGTTTCCTCAGTCCCAGGGTCTCCTCAGCACTGGGGTCTCCTTAGATCCAGCGTCTCCCTGGATCCAGAATCTCCTCCCCAGCTCCTGACCTTCCCCAGCAGACCAGTCCATCCCATGCCTGTGGTCTCCCCCTCTGAGCACCTTCTGAGTCTCCACTGGGATTGGGAATGTCCTGGAGCAGAGAAATCCCTCCCCTGGCTGGAAAAATCCCAAGTTCCAACTTCCTGGGGGAAAAATGGAACTGACTTCCTGGTCATGAGTCCAGGACAAAGTCCCCTAGGGCCTGGCACCTTTAGCTGGTGCAACTGGTTTAACTGGCTAAACTGTCTATTATAACTTATTTAATTGATTTCTCTAATTTATGTAATTTAATTAATTTATCTAATCAGATCTAACTCAACTGGTTTAAATGTTTTAAATTATTTAAATGGTTTGACAATAAGTTTATAACTGGTTTAATTGGTTCATCTAACTGAACAAGTTTTATTGGTTTATCTAGTTAAACTGGTTTAATTCTCTCACTGCCTTAATTGGTCTAAGTGGTTTAGCAGACCAGAGGAACAGCTGACTGGCTCAAAGCAACCCAGTGGGAAGCGGTGGGGGAACAGCTCTGTGTAGGTGGGGTAGACACTGCTCACGCCCTGTCCTGCAGCCTCAGTCAGCCTCTGGTCCACATAGGAATGGGGCCGCCCCACGGCCATCTGAGAGCCCCAAAACGGCACTGACCCATGGCCAGCTGAGAGCCCCAGAATGACTTCAGTGACAGGAGTGACTAGGAATCATGAAAGCCCATGCACACCTGGAGGAGGCCCAGCAGAGAGGAACAGGGAAGAGGACAATGGATGGTGACAATGCCCGTCCACTTCCCTTTTTTCTTTTTTTTTTGCCCCCCCCTTTTTTTTTTTTGGAAGGTGGGGGGGATGTGGGTTGGTGGGTTTTGTTCATTTATTTTACTACTGGTTTCATTAGTGCAAAAACTGCTCAACAACAGGCAGAAAGCTCTGTTTAGTTATCAGGAGGAAACTTTAAACATTTAGCTGAAACTCAAACACAATCTCTCTAGGAAACTGCTTTTGGATTACTTCCATGTTAGAGCAAAATTAATCTTTGTTAAAGCACTTACTCATTACAAACGTCCTATTTCTTCTGTGCATAGCAAATATACAGGTCACACAGAGTCTCTCTGCTTGAAAAAAGCTGACTTTTTTCTCCCACATCTGTGTGTCATTTTTCCAAACTATGACAGTTCATGGGCACAGTATGATCAAGAGCAGAGTGCCAGGACATCCACAGAGCTGGATCGAGCAACATACTGGATTATATTATGCAATTCCAGATGGGAATAGGAGTCCTTATTAAAAGGGGAGAAGACTGGGACTAATATCACCGTCGGTATCTCGGTCAGCGGCAGTGCAAAACCAATCACTACAAATCCAAGACTGGCTCTGCAGCAGAAAGCTGTACATGCTGTCCATCTCCTCCTAAATGAAGTCAGTGGCTGATGTTTTCCAAACAGAACCTCCACTACCTGAATTTAACCAAAGCAAAAGCTGAACCCTTGAATTGCTGCATGAATTCCCAAACCATCTCTAGTGTCTTCTCCACAGCTCCGGGCAGCACTTCTGGGAAAAAGGTGGCTGGAGCAGAAAAATCCAGCTGTTGTTGAGAAGAACAGCTTTCTGATAACAACTGTGCATAGTCCCCCTTTGAGCTGAGAGTTTTTATGGGTCCGTATCTTGAGATATTCAAAGCCCTTGCCCTGGCAAGGAGCAGTTGAGTCTATATTGCAGAATGATGGTGCTGGATTCGAGGAAAGTCACTTTTAGGTACCTGGGGCTGCTCTTGTGATTGCAGGAGTTAAACTGCAAGGGAGGAGGACACACGTGTGTGGACAGCAAAAATATTAGGGCAGGAGGTGAATACTGATGAAAATGCTTATTTTCCACTGGGCGTGATCCTTATCTGGTGCTGCGTCTCCTGAAAAGGGCAATAAATGTCTGAAGGTGCTGTGAGATAAATCCTCCTCACATGAGAGGGAGGTTTCCTTGAAGCCTTTGTATTTGATCAATCTGTCAGTGCCCCATTTTGGGGACCCCATATAACAGCCCCTTGTGTCTGAGGGTGGTTTGACTCACATGTTTAGGGTCCCACTGACATTGTCCCCATTCTCAGTTGGCACATTATCAGTTTTGTCCAGTATGTTCTCCACTGCTGGATGCTGCCAGTGCCCAAGAAGGACTCACACTAATAGTTTGTGGAATAACACACTTGATTAACAAACACACTGATAACAGAAGCCCTGAATGACAGGTTAGGGTTCAGAGATCACTGTTGGTTGTAACAGACTACAAAAACAAATCAAAGTGCACCCAGACAAGCTGTAATCACCAACCAAATCTTAAAATAATCATTTAGCACAGAGAGAATATGCTTCTGTCTCAATTTTGGAGACAAAGTTTTAGGAGGAAACACTCTGGAATGAGTGCCCTCTCCAAAGGGAAAGGGCCTCCCCCTTTCCTCTGCCAATGAGACAAATTGATAACAACAGGCGAAAGTGGAAAAAAAGAGAACTGTTTATTAACACAGAACAAAACAGGGCAGAACAGAAAAACCTCAAAATACAACAAATACCCGGAGAAGGAAAAAACACACGGGCTGGCAACTGCTCCCCTGAGTCTCCAGGAAGGGAAAGGGGGAAAGGGAGTCCACACATCAGCCTGGAGTGGGGCAGATGGAAAAAAAAGCTGTCAACTGTCCGGCACGGGTCCTCCTCCTCACAGCAGGCGAAACTGGAGAACAGATGGAAAAGACCTGCTGCCTCTCTGGCGCCAGTCCTCCTCCTCACAGCAGGCGAAACTGGAGAACAGATGGAAAAGACCTGCTGCCTCTCTGGCGCTGGTCCTCCTCCTTGCAGTAGGCGAAGCTAGTGGACTTCTGCATCCCCTCGCTCACCGGCTTGGCCCTCCCCGGGGTTCGGACCAGCCGGGGCCACCCCACAGGCTCGCCGGGGCCATGCCACAGGCCCCCCAGATGGGAGAGAAGGGAAGGAAGGCAGGGAGTCCAGGTGGAGGGAAGGAAAAAACTCCCAACAAAACCTTTTTTCCAGCTATCAGGAAAAAAACCCCACCGAGGAGCAGGGCAGTGCCCCTGCTGCACTCCCTCCTGAGCACGGCCGAGACCCTTGGAGCCCGAGCCGTCGAACGGAGCCATTGAACTGACCTGCACCGGGGTCCTGCCGCTCTGGCTGTGTCCCCCGGGTCCATCTTAAATATACACCGTCCTTGAGCATTAAGCAGACGGTTAAGGAATAAAGAAGCCTCATAACATCACCCCAAGACAGGTTCCTACTTATTTAGTGTCCCTATGGGGGAGAAGACAAGTTCAGCCCATAGACCAACCCCAGAAATTACAGCGGAGTCTTCTCTAACCTCCCTTCCCACTGAAGCATTATTGATACTGTTTTCCTTTAGGGAGGAGCAAAGGTAAAGTTACAGATAATGTCCTTTCATATTTAGGTGGAGTTTGAGTGACTTTAGTCATTAGCACAGGTAAGGGTGAGGAAAATAGTAAGTATTTTTGAGTTCATAAAGCAAAGTTCAGCTCCAGTCACTATCTGGATCACTCCTGTGTCTTAGTTCCCATAAGCTTCATTGTTTTCAACAGAGCATGTCCACATGTCCATATGTCAGGGTTTGACTGACTGACTAAAAGCATGAGGCACTCACAAAAAATCATTCAGTCATTTCCTCTGCTGTAGCTGAGCAGAGAAGGGGAAAACAAAATAAAGGCTTCATGAGTTGAGGTAACAATTAGGGGACAAACACTCTAAGGCAAAACAGGTCAAAAATTTAAATAGTATAAAGAAAATTTATGATTAACAGAATTAACAGTAAAAAGGGAAATGAGAACGAAAAGAAACCTTTAGAACACTTACTTTCTTCCTAGCCCCTCCATCTTTCCCACCGACCACGCAAAGAGACAAAACCTGAGGTTTTGGTCAGTCTTTCACTTCTGAAAGGTCTTTCTTTAGCACGCTTACAGAAAGGCGTTTCCTTCTTCTGCTGTGCCATGGGGTCCTTCCCATGGGAGACAGTTCTCTGCAAATTTTCTAGCATGGTCCTAATTTTCACAAATAGCAGTCCCACCTGACATGCTGTAATGGGAGTCCCTCCCACGAACCGTGCAGTCTTCCCAAAACTGCACATTGTGGGTCATTAGTTTATGGGGTATAGTTTTTAAGGATAAGCTGCTTTAGTTTGGAAGCAAGGGCTCTTAATCTCTGCAAGCACGTATCTTCTCTGTGTTCGATTTTGTCACTAGATTACAGCTTTTTAGCATCCACTCACTCCAGCGTGAGCACTTTTCCTCACGGGCTGCGAGTGGATCTCTGCATCCCCCCATGCACTTCATGGATTATAAGGAAACAATTTGTTGTATTATAGTCCTCCCCACAGCTTGCAGAGAGATCTTGACTATGACAGTTGGGGCACCTCCTCCCTCTCCTTCTTTTCATCGACCTTGGTGCTGCCATGTTGGTTGTCCTCACACGTCCGCACTTTTTCCTTTTCTCTGACTCAGAAGAAAATTGTTGTCCTTAGGTATTATTGTTTTCAAGGTCTATCAATTGAAAAGTTCTTACAGAGTTTTGCAGCGCTGAAAAGGTTGATCTCATCTGTGCTCCATGCCGGGGAATTGCCATCTTTTCGTCACTGGCCATGTGGTCCCTGCAAGCACCGCATGGCTGGCCCCAGCCGCATGGTCCCCCTACCCCTTGGAAGGAAAAAAAGAGTGCCCACGTTTTTTCCTTCTTAAATATGTCATCACAGAGGCGTTACCAACTTCTCTAATTGGGGCAGTAACTTGCCTTTTGTCGGAGCCTTCAGTGATTGGCTCTGCTGGACATACTAGAAACTTCCAGAAGCCTCTTCCAAAGCCACTACTGTGGCTGCTCCCACCCCCACCAAAAACCAGGCTGTGTTAAACCAACACACCACAGCACCTCCATGCCACTCCATCCCTTATTTCCTGTCTCCTTTGGAGAAATACACCAAGCCCCCTTGGTGTTCCTGCTCCCCCGGCGTGGAGATAGTCTGTCCCTGGGGAACTATGGCCAATGCATGTCCTCCTTCTTGCTGAACTTTGGTTTTGGTCTTTTCTCCACAATCCTCTCGAAGATGATGGGATGCTGGGGAGTGTCAGGAGGAGGAGAAGGCAGTTCTTACAATAGAATCATAGAATGGTTTGGGTTGGGAAGATTCTTAAAGATAATCTCATTCCGTCACCTGCCATGGGCGGGGACACCTTCCACTCGACCAGGTTGCTCCAAGATGCATCCTGCCTGGCCTTGAACACTCCCAGAGATAGGGTGTCAACAGGTCCTCTGGCAACTCCTTCTTCCTAATGTTTGGCCTTGGAAGGACCCATCACACATCCCAAAGGAGATATTACAGGCCCATCAGCATTACTTGAGTCCCTGGGAAAGTTCTGGAGTGAATTGTCTTGGGGGCTTGTCACGATCCGACTTACATGAATCATGATAGGTTCTTTTACTGATCTCAAAGTGCAAAAGACACACAGTGGGGATTTCAACAATGCACTTTATTTAGTGCCAAATAGCTCAACAATACACCTTTATTTATGGTGTCCAATAACTCAATGCGATAGAAAGGGGAGAAAATAGAAATAAAGGATAGAGAGAGAGAGAGAATGGAAGTGGGATTATAGCTACCAATCGGACGTGACGAGCCCGCTCGTGACGATCTGTCGATCCAGCGACGCCGATGGGGAGTACTCGAAGAATGGGGAATAACGAAAGTCATTTTATAGTCCTTTTCGAAGCAGGGGGGTTTATCTGGCCTAGGGGTTTGCGAAACCACAATCATTGTTAAGAAACTCGCTGGAGCAGTGGTAGAGGTACAGTACATGCCATGTTCGAATCGCCTCGCTGTGCGAGCCAGTGTTCCGTGGCTGTACTCCATTACTTCAGGAATGCGTTGCGACCAGCACACCTGCAGACAATGCCTTGGCAGAAACTCGCAGCCAGCCTGTCGCCAGCACCTAAACCCCCCCTGTGCAGTCTTCTTCTGGGGTCTTTCGACAATCCGTGAGGCAAATGAGTGATTTTTCGGACCGTCCGTTACAGGGCTATAAGAAGTCAGAAGTCCCACTTGAGTGGGAGCAGCCAATGCAGATTCATCAAGGGCAAACGGGGCTTGATCAACCTGATCACCTTCCAGGACAGTCTCCAGCTCAGCAGGTGGGGGGTGAGCAGTGGACATAATCTACCTGAGTATCTGAAAGCTTGTGATAGAGTTTCCCACAGCCTCCTTCTGGAGAAACTGATGCGTGAGAGTCTGGACAAGGGGTCTGTGCTGTGGGTGGGAAGTGGCTGGCAGGCAGTGCCCAGAGAGTGCTGGAAAAGAGGTCATTTTCAGTCTGGAGCCTGTCAGAGGTGGTGGCCCTCAGGGAGCCATGTGGGGACCAACGCTGTTTATTATCTTCATCACTGATTGGTGTGTGGAAAATTCACATTGCTAGAGATCAGTGTCCACAAAGGAGACAAAGGAGTCCTGTAAAAGTGACTTTATTCATGAACAAAGGGATATGTCCAAGGGGGTCTCTTTTGATTAGTTTAAGCAAGTAGCCTTCTTTTATTCTAATTTCACAGCCCCATCACACTCTCTTCCTTTGCCCATTGGCTAAGTTCTTTGGAAGATACAGACTTCCCTATCTGCCTAATACATGTCCCCCCTTAGTCTGTACCCCACTGTATAACATACAATACATGATCATTAAAATTAGCTTTGTCTGCCCTGGGCAGAGAAGTTAATATTCATAACCCTATTAAGTCTTTGTTCTTCTGTGATGCACGAAAGACGAGTCACACTAGTGTAGAGACACACCTAGCAGAGGTGTGCAAGTGAACCCGATTTATTTGCAAAGCACCTCAGTATAAATATATCCCTAAACCTAATGCTAATATTAGCTACAGGCTTCAAGCTTAATCACAGTTCTGCAATAAATCTGTCCTCTTGACATATTCTATTATTCTCTCTAGAGTCACGGCACAGTAGAGCACAAAGACCATTCTGTTTCAAATTTCTTCATGTTCTAGTAGAAGCAGTATCTTGTCCTTGTTCAACCAGTTCAACCTGTTCAGAGATGTGGGTTGGCTGCCGCTGCTGTTCTTTGTGTAACCCTTTCCTACCAACATTTTTTACCCCAACATTCTTCTTCCCAAAGTTCAGGAGTTTAGCACAGCCTTGGATGAGCAGCAGTCCATGTCAATTAGTAAAGCTTTCTAAAATTAATGGGTTCTCTCATTATTTCCTATGGACAAGTATCTGGCCTTATCCACAAGGAGATTCACACAGCCAGGTTTAAAGACACATTAATCTTATTCCGGTCAGATTTATGATCAAATGGAGTGTGACACTAGTCTCCTTGATTTCATAAGGCCCTGCAGTGTCACAATGACCCTGTGGTTCCACAAGGTTCCACAGTGTCACAATGGACCCTTGGTTCCATAAGGCCCCATGGTGTCAAAATGGTGTCCTTGATTCCATGAGGCCCTGCTGTGTCACAATGGACCCTTGGTTACACAACACCCCGCAGTGTCACAGTGGCCCCTTAATTCCATGAAGGCCACAGATCCTGCACTCTCAGCAGCTGGAGAACAGCCGCAGGGACACCGTGCTCAGTCCCATCAATCACACACAGGGAGACCAGAGGCTGTGAACTGCCAGCCTTTGCATAACAAAGGAAGGAACAGCAGTGACAACAGCAAGGTAAATGGACACTGAGGGATAAAGCAAGAGCCCTGAACTTCCAGACCTGATGGATAACAGAGGAGACCAAGGCCTGTGATGCCAGGGAGGTGGATGGAGAGGGGGACACTCAGCAAGAGTGGAAGACTCATGAGGAAATGAGTGATTTGTGGGCTGGAAATGTGAGGGGAAAAGGTGGGAAACGTAAGAGAACAAAATGGCGGGAAATATGAGGTAAAAAATGGAAAACAAGAGGGGGCAAAAGGGGAGGAAATGTGAGGGGGAAAGGCCAAGAAACGTGAGGGGAAAAAAAAGTGGGAAACGAGGAGAAAAGGGTTGCAAAACAAAGGGTGGGAAACATGAGCGGAAATAGGAAAAGGGTGGGAAAAATGACGTGAGCCCAGGGGTCCTTTGCTCAGATGCAGCAGCTCAAGCTGTTTCTGTGTTACTGCACCACAGATCAATGGCTTTGTGGAATGAGACATCTGAGACTCTGCCATGGGAGACCTGGTGTTGAAGCGGTGAGACTGGTCTGCTCTGACTATGTGAGTGGGGGGTGTGGAGACTCAGGCAGGGAATCATCAGGTCACTCAAGTGGCCAGTGAACTAGCAACGAAATAAGAAACGAGCAGTTACAGCAGCAACATGAATGGCAGAGTGTACAAGAGAGGCACGATTCACAGACAAGTGCTCATCATGTGCAACCCTGTGCTTCCACGAACACTCACTTCCCTGAGTGGAAGTGACCCATCTCCCCCAGCTCCTGAGCAGGGTGTGAGGTGGTCTAGAATAACTCTGGGATCGTGGCCAGTCCCCTTGTGGCTCCTGCCAAATGAAGCCTGTCCCGGCCAGAACCAGGACTCTCCCCCAGTGCCAGAGCACGCTGCGGGGAGGGTGCTCAGCTGGCCTGGGGAAGCCGGGGCTGGCCCCAGGTGCTGCTGGAGCACAGGGAGCAGAGGGCAGCCCCGGCCTTCCTTGCTGCCCAGCAGCTTTGCCTGGGGCCTTTGTGCCAGGCCTGCCAGGGCCCCCAGGGGCAGGAGCCCCCCTGCAGGCTTTGCTTGAGGGCACAGGAAGCCTGGAGGGATGGTGCAAGTGTGTCTCAGGAGTGCGGCCCTGCCACTGCTGCTGCTGGAACGGGCGTCTGCTCCCAGGGCTCACTGGTTCCAAGCTTGGGCTCTTGGCAGAGCCTGCATTCCTTAGGTGAAGCTGTTCCCCCCCAGAAACAGAAGAATATCTTTGTTTCCTGCTCCACCTCCTCCTCCTCTCCATAGCTGTCCTCTCCTCTCTCTTATGTGTTACCTCCCTGAGGGTCAGCTGGTCTCTGACCCTTAGTGGGAACACCTGGTGCGACACAGCTGTAACTGATTGAGGTCTAGTCTGCCTACAGCCCATTCCTGTGCTCCCACTATAGGGCTTTTTGCAGACAAGACAGCAAACACGATACTAGCATTTTTACATCAGAATCTCAAATCCACTTGACAAAGATGGTTTGACTGGTGCACACTATTGCCTTTCAAACACATCACAGCAATGTGTTACAACAGGTAACAAGAGTTTCAGGCTCTCTTAAGCAATGGGCACTGTTTGCAGCTCAGCATCCACTGGGCAGAGCTGGGACCCACCTCACCAAACAGGGAAAAGCTGTTTCTTCCAATGGGACCCGTGAGCCCATAAAGAGGGCTTTAAACTGGGAATGATGAGGGAAGGAGAGATGGACTGGCTGTCCTGTGAGGGAGTGACAGACAGGGCTGATGAGCAAAAGGCAGGCGGTGATGGGACAGAAATGAAACACAACCAAATGAGGCTCCAGCAGGGTCACTGCCAACACTGGCATTTTCACCAGGAAGTGCTGAAAACGCTCCATTGTGGAGAGAAACCTCAAAGGCCTTTCTGGGCAGTCCCTGTGCTGAGGGGCTTCTGGGAAGGGCCTGTCCACTAATGCAGCTTCTGTGGCGAG
The DNA here is from genome assembly GCA_013389985.1 of Dryoscopus gambensis. Taxonomy (NCBI): domain Eukaryota; kingdom Metazoa; phylum Chordata; class Aves; order Passeriformes; family Malaconotidae; genus Dryoscopus; species Dryoscopus gambensis. Next base: position 4,270 of record WEIT01015091.1, on the reverse strand, counting down.
TAAAGGGGATGAGGTAAAGCCCTGGGTTTTATCTCAGGGCTGTGATCCTGTTGGGATCAGGATCATAACAGCAGTGACTGCACTCCCATGACTGGAATGTTGCAATGGAGCCACACAGGTTTTTAGGAAGGCCAGGCTGGGAAGACGAGGAGGGCCAGCTGTCCATTATGTCAGTGAGCAGCCGGAGTCCATGGAGCTCCCCTGGGGATGGGTGAGGAGCCAAAAGAGAGCTCCTGGGTTAGGATTAAAGAGAGCAGAGCTCCAGGTGACACTAGAGTGGTCTCAAGGGCTTGGATGTTGTGCTGATTTTCACCTACTGTGACTTCTGGGACACATGAAAAATGTTGATCAATGGGTACCCAAATCCTTTCCTGCTAAGATTTCCTTGGACATGCTGTATCCAGACTTCTCTGAAGGAGGATTACTTGTTTTTGTAGCTCTCCATGTCCTTTGCAGCCATTTACCTGTGGCTTTTGATAGACAAGCTAGTGTTGCTAGAGATCCCTGATATCTAAAAAGATGATGTTTACTTGGGTTGTTTTCCCTTGAGGTGTTTATTTATCTTCATCACAGAACAGAATTGGTTATTTCTGTGCAGCACAAACGCAAGTGCCCTTCCCTGTGCCGGGAGCCAACTCCACTTCGGCCAAGCCCAACACAGACACCAGTGACAGTGTTGGCAATAAAGCCAAACTGGAGCCGTCTCCTTGGAAAATTATTTAGATTTTTCCTTGTCCCACAGCTCTGAACTGCACTTATGTCCCTGCTGCTCAATGTGGGAGCTCTGGAGACACACGGGAAGGGCTGAGAGAGCCCCTGGCTGTTCCAGCTGTGCCACTTTGGGGGACATGCAGCCATTAGGTCAAACCAGGGCACCACTTTGGGGGAGGCTGGAGAGGGCTGCTGGAGCCCTGTGGCTGCTCAGGCCAGCACTGACCATCCTACTCTGATGTCCCCCTCTGATAGCAAAGTATCCTCGGGTATCGCCGTGTGGGTGTTTGATGGAGAAGCTGCTGCTTTATTCCTGAGGCATTCCTTAGCGTGGAACCCCCAGCAGTGCTATTTTGCACACTCGCAAGCCAGCTCTCTCACCTGTGCGATGGAAACACGCAGCCACACTCACACTGAGCTGGCTAGCTCATGCGTAACTAGAGGTAAAGAGTCAAGAGGCAGCCCCTGTATAGACTTCCGAAGGGTTTATTTACCAAACCCCAAAGAAGGATTCCAGTGACGAAAAAGGATCCGCTTCCACTTGGGACAGACTTATAAAGGGGTACAGAAGGGTGGCGGGGTAACACAACAACAATCAGCGGGGAGAAGGAGGGGGTGGAGTGGAGGCTGGATTACATCCTTTAAAGGGATACAAGGGGCGTCTGGCTGCTGGCCAATCAGACAGACCAAATCTACATAGAATCACAAGAGCTGATGGGAGCAGTGTTTCTCACCGAGTTTACGGGTGATCTTAGACCTCAGAGTTTACCCACCAGCAGGCCTCCCCCATAGCCAGGCTCTTTGGCCCCCTGGCCACCACAGCTGCTGGTTCAGCTGCTGCAACACTCATGGAGGAAGTTCTGGGGCTATGCACATTCACCACAGCTGTAGGGCCATGTGTCATTGACAGAGCTGGGCTTTGCAGGGCTGGTTGTCTCCTCACTGGTGCAGTTCTGCCAAGTGTGAGAGCAGAGGAGGCTCTCTCAGGGGCAGGGACTGACCATCAGGGCACTGCCAAAGGTCTCTGATCAGAGCCCAGATCTTCATTTCTCTGTTCCAAGGGAAAAACCATTCTGTTGGAACTGGGAGTGGCCAGTCTTTCCTCCTTCCCAGTTCATAGCTGATATTGGGAACACCATGGGAGAGGAAACAACAACCAGAACAAATTAAATCTGTGTAAGCATGATTTAACCTCAAAGTGCAGAAGTGAGGATGTGGTAATCCTAAGCCTGTTGTTCTTGTTTGCAGTTGTCCTGACCTCATGGTAAGGACAGCAGGTGCCTTGTGTTACCCAGGGGGCCACTGTGACACTGTGGGGTCTTGTGTAAGTGATCTTCTGTTGAGACACTGTGGAACCAAGGAGGGCATTGCCACAAAGTGGAGTCCCATTGAACCAAGAGGCCATTGTGACACTCTGGAGCCCCATGCAACCGATGGCCCATTTTGACACTGCGGAGCCAAGGAAACTTGAACTTCGCCATCAAGAAGAGCAAAGTCAAGGGACCTGCTCGAGAGATGTTGATTCTTATGCACTCTGGGCTGGTGCCACACAGTGGTTGTGTCAGTAAGAAGCATCAGATTGGCAAGTGAATGGAAAAGAGGTTTTGCAGACGGAAGATTGAAAACGGTTGTTACAGGCTCAGTCCCGACCAATTTTCATAGAATGAGTCAAAGCTCATGCAAATGACCAACCTTTACGGACTTCTTGGAAAAACAAGGTGGATCAGCTGACAAAAAATAGAGAAATTGGTCAGTTGGAAGATCCATGACATTGGTATGGATTGGGTGAATGGTTACATTGTAAATTGGGGCATAGTAGGCAAAAAGCTCTGTTTTTGCAGCACAAAGCAGAGGCTGGCCATTGACCAGGAAGATGGGTAAAGGCTTTCTCACACAGTGTCCCCAGTGCCAGCTGAGACTCAAACAAAATCATCCAGACCTGGCACTGCCTTTACATATCAAAAGTGACAGAATGGTCTGGTGTCCTTGGCAAATAGATTATATTGGGTCTCTGAAGATGTGTAATGGCTACAAGTACAAACTAACAGGTGTGGAAGTGCTCTCTGGACTGTTAGTTGCCAGTAAAAGCAGGCATGCTGATGCCAAAGCTACTGCTTCAGGACTCAGTAACTGGTTTAGCAGTCTCCCCATCCTGGACTATGCACAGAGTGACAATGGATCGCACTTCACCAGTGTGATGGTACAAAAATGGGCCAAAAGTGAAGGTATTGAATGGGTTTTCCAGACACCTTATTATCCCAAATCCAGCAGGATTGTAGAGTGTGCTAATGGTTTGCTAAAGCGCTACCTTAGGCCACACAAATTTGGATGGGATAAAAGGATAACACTCTCTGTGTTATATCAGATAAATAACCAACATGGACCATTGGGGAGTCCAGTTTCACAAACCTTCTTAAGCCCTATGTTTTTTGAAACAGCTCCAGATGATTAAACTGAAGCTTTTCAGGACAACTTAAGGGTGGGCCAAACAGTCATGGTCAAGTTACCCCAAACTAGGATTGTGTCTATGACTCTGATGGACAATCGAGGACCTGGGTGGCTGTTGATTCTAATGGCCACCAACACACAATCAGTTCCTAATGGATATTCCCCACATTTTAAAATGCTCTTGTCTTTGTACAAGTTTGTTTTATGTTTTCAACAGAACTGAAGTTTATCAAAGAAGCCTTGCAAATGCTCTTTCACTGCCCCGTGTGGCAGTGGTGAGAATAGTGCTATGTCTGCAAGTGAAGGCCAGAGACCTTTAGTAACTCTGAAAAAAACCCACCTTTATCATTGCATGAGTTCTGTTGTTTCAGTTCCTCTGACAGCCTTGGATGTTCAAGTATATCCTCGCCGGACAGAAAACTACGTGTACATCTGGACGTAAGATGAGGAGTCACTCAGGCAGCAGTGGGAAGGACTGTTGATTACCTACGCAGCTGTGAAGGCTCTTGATGGAGATTCCTGGGCTCCTACAAAGGAATAAAGCCAGTTCCAGACACAGAGGGACCATACTGGACAGCACAGGAACTAATGAATCTGCTGTAGCTACGGCTGCAACAGAATCAAAACTCTGAAGTGGCATGATAAAAAATCACTTAGTGGTTTATCTTTTTATGTTTACAGAAAAAGGTTTTTAATATTACAGCACGGTTATTTACACCAGATTACTCTAACAATTTTAAAAGAAAGCAAAGAGAGCAATATCTTTTTTCCTAAAGGTCACTTTAATAAAACACATGTAGAACAAATAGTATCTGACCCTTGGAGGAGAAACTCACACCTAAAGCAAATGCAAACTGTGACACTGATAACAAACCGCAGTAATTGCTGGATTGATAAAAAGGCAGGTGCCATGTGGCCCAGGGGCTGCTGGGAGTGGGGAGGTGATGTGTTGGGTATTATGAGGGGGCATCAGCTGGGGGACAGTGACCTTTCAGAGAGCTCTTTTCCCTCTGTAAGAGCTTCCCCCCTTCCCTACCCAGCCCAGGAAGTCTCCAACCTGCAATGCTGAGCTTGGTGGCCATATCAGTGCTCCAGCCCCTGGATGTCACAA
>WEIT01015090.1:12451-31104 GCA_013389985.1 Dryoscopus gambensis | reverse complement strand
ATAGCAGTCCCCAAGAGGCAAGCTTCCTTTCAAAAGCAGCTGAATATCACGGAAAAGGCAGTGGCTCCATTGACTTTTCACAAAGCCAAGAAAGACTAAATGGCTTTTTGGATTAATAACAGTTTTACTGCATCCTTCTCTTGCAGAATGTCTGTCAGCATGTGTGACTCTCCATTATAGGTGCTGTCAGGAGCTCAGAAAAGTGCAATTTAAAACCTGGGAGCTTAAGTTGTTATGGAGCTATGTAAAGCCTTGTGTCTGCATAGAGGAGAGAGAAGTGAGATAAATCCTTTGTTTCATCCCAGCTGATGACATCATTTAATGTTTACCATAACAACCTCCAGATGTAAATCTGTGAGATTCTGGACAAAGTGACTTCCACACTGGCCCTAATGAAAACCTGAGTGTGAGGACTACTGCACATACACAACAGGCTTTCAGGACTCTGCAGAGCACTCACGTAGGCTCTTCTTGGAGAATATAGTGTGAGATGATGTTTTTAATACCAAAGCACTCAGACACAGAATTTCCTCTTCAGTTAGATTAGGTTCCTTTCATTCATTAGTCATTATATTAGCTGTTCAAAATGGGTTTTTCTAGGGTTTGTGCAATCAAGTGATATTCACAAGCTGTCTTCAGGTTCTGCTGACGGTTGATGTTGAGTGTGTATGCCATGCCCATATTGCTATATATATGTATATTCCCTTAGTTTGTCCCATAACAGATATTTAAAAAAACCACAAAAAAACAAAAAAAACCAAAAACACAAAAAAACCCAACCCAAAACAACAGATTGCAGCTTTGTCACTGTGAAAGCACTTCTTTAAATTGCATGTTTCCTCAGTATATTCATACAGAACAAAGACTTTTGTTAAGAAATTGAACAGCAGAGAGTTCATCCTTGATGCAAAATGCGTATGAAATTGGTAATTCTGAGCACCTTAGAACGATCAAGCTTCCTAAGCAGCAGCCCCTACACGTTTCTTCTGTAAGACTTTGATGTTGTAATCCACATGTAGCATATCTACCAAAATTAGAGCTTTCACATTTTGAGAGGCCGGTTCAAGTTAAGTATTCCTCAGGGTTCTTTGGTTATCAGATCCTATAAACCTGTAACTCATAGCATTGCTATGTTATGATTGTAATTACAGTATTCTGTTAAAATGAGTTATACAGCAGCAGCATGCAAAGTTTCTCAATCCCCATTTTCCCTGGCCTTAATCTTCCCGCTAGGACCCCATCTCAGGATAGGTGATTATTTCTTGTACAGTCTCATCTCCTAAGCTAATGGCTGTTGTGCTAGGGATATTCTTGCCACCTGCCCCTGTCTCAGTCAGTGTCTGCCTAAAGAAAATGTGAATAAATGAGGAAAATCAGTTGCAACACCATACACACATGCTTCTCCTGCCCAGGTAATGTGGAGTGTGACCGTGCATCTCTCTTGCGCCTTCTTGGTGCCCAAAACGTGCTGTTGAGAAGAGGTTTTCCATCACCTGCAATGCAGAGCTAGCTCAAGTCCTACCCAAGTTGTCACCTCTGTTCTCCCTCTTGAGCTGTTTTTAGCTAGTGGGGATTAATAATGTTAGGAAATCTAAAAGCAATTTTCTATCGCAAGTGTGAAACAATTCAGAAGTCAATTTTGGCTGTGTTTTACTGACATGATAGGCAGAGATACCATAAGAGAGTAGCCAGCATTACATGCGATTGGGTAAAAGCACAAATAGTTTTGAGCAATCTGTTTTTGCTGTATGTGTGCAGGGGCACCTTGTTGCTGTCTTATTTAAATAGAAAGTGTGTTTGGTTCTAAAAAATGGATTGCCAAAATGGCTTTACTCCTTAGGGAAATAATTTTAATTGCTAGCTTATTTCCTTTCTCTAAATACCCAAAGCATTGTTATCTTTGGTTTTTTTGCTGAAAAGTAGTCTGTTTTAAAACATAAAGTCTCATGTTTTCTCCTTTCAGTGTTTCCATTATAGTCTACAAATGCACCTTTTAAAAACTACAATTCTCTGATTAATTTCATAGGCTATTAATCTAGAAATGTTTATACTCGGAAGTAAATTACTCTGAAATTAGTAATTGATGATAAATTTTCTCCGGACAAATTTCTGAGGCAAATACTAGCAGCAATTTCGGTTAATTTAAAAATAGACCTAATCTGTGAGTTTGGCAATATTTGAGCAATTTGTTAATGTATTTTGTTAAAAATCAGATACCAGACCTTCCTTTCAAAGTGATGAAATTAAGCATCTATAAAGTCTACCGCTATATCACTGAGGGCTTCAGAATTTTTTCATTATGTTGTCATGCCAGTTGAAGTTGGAAATGCAATTTCAATAAGTAGCATATTTAAAGGGACAATAGTTATCAAATTAAATACAATCTTGTTGTCTTCTATTGCATCTGGCAGTAATTCATGACACTTGATCACAAATATCTGAAGATGAGGATCCTTGGATGGGATTATTAATTGATTGATTGATTGATTTTTCATTGATAATGTCACAAACAATGTTCCAGTACTGGAAGAAGGCAGCCAAAACAATCTGCTGAAATGTAATGACCATCTGGTTGGCTGATCTTTAATAATTTGCCTTATGAACCTCTTCTCTTCTCTTCTCTTCTCTTCTCTTCTCTTCTCTTCTCTTCTCTTCTCTTCTCTTCTCTTCTCCTCTCCTCTCCTCTCCTCTCCTCTCTTCTCTTCTCTTCTCAACTACAGAGAAAGAAAGACTTTTTCTACAGCATACTATTGTGCAACAGCAGAGCTCATTCCTGGGTGTGCCAGCTGCTTTTTCTCTGGCTGAAGTTATTAGTTTTCTTCAATTACAGCCCTACAGAGAGAGAGCTTGAGAGATGACAGAACTTCTCGTTCAGTAATGTCTGTGGTTTGCATCAAATTGAATCCATTATTTAAAAACAAAATATTCATGCAGTTGGATTCAACAGCTACTCTTACTTCTGAATCTTGTTTGATAATATCATCTGTCTCCTAGAGATTTATATTACTTTCAATTTCTGTTAAAGAAAAAATGTGACAGGAAAAGAATTATATCTAAAAAGTCCCATGTTTACCTAGGTGATTGTATCATTATAGAATCACGGTGTCTTACTTCATTGAGAGGGAACTTTATTGTTTCATGTTTGTGTTTCAGTACTATTTTCATGTGCATCTTTGGCCAGAATCTCAGTTAATAATTTGAACTAATGTCAGAGGCATAATGTAGCTGTTACCTTTAAGTATCACATATAGTTACTTTATGTTACCTTGATTGTGAGATTACATCACACATTGGAAGCTTTAATCTGTTAAGGGACAGCAGTTACTGATGAAATATGTATGTGATGTTTGACTGTATTTGAGATTAGCCATATATGTAATGTATAGAATGGATGTTAAGTCTTTGAATTTGACAAATACTGAACACCAAGTATTTGAAGAAGGCTTAATCTTCAGTTGTGCTGAGCTTTTACGAGTAGTGCCTGTATTCAGCTTTCCTGAGAAAATTCAGTTGTAGTTGGAGAAGTATGCGAATATATTCCAAGTGCCATCAGACAATATCCCTTGTGAAAACTAAGAAATTAATCTCTACAAGCTACAATAAGATGGCAACTCAGCATCAAGTGTTGTCTGAGGCTAAAAATAACTTGTTTCCCCAAAAGAAAAGTGTTGTGAGAGATGTTCTAATAAATATTCCCTTTATACTCACAAAGGTTGCCAACAGTAATCCTCAAAGCTGGTGCAAATATCTGGAAAAATCCTTTGCTTTAATGCTGTACTGTTTGGTAGAGGAAAGGTGCTATGTACTTCATATACATGAAGTACAGTAAAACCAGTGTCATGATTTGACACTGGACACAATGCCAGTGCCTCATGAAAATATATTTTTACTAATAATGGTTGTGAGATGTGATCAGGAACAGAGCAGAGCAGGCTCAGACTTAGAAAGAAGGAAAAAAAAAACTTTATTAATCTATACTAAAGGAAAGAAACACATAGGAAACAGAAGGAAAACTCTTTGAAACATTCCTCCCCCTCCCAACTTCCACCCTTCCCACAATCAGACAAAACCTTGGATTTCCTGATCAGTTAACATTACTCAAATAATCAATTCTCAGTCCATCTAAGAAGAGAGGAGTCTCTCTTGTAAACCATAGTGTCCTTCCATGTCTGGTGCTCTCACCACCATCCATGGACCGAAACTGCCCTCAGGATTCAAGGATGCTTTGCCAAGTACCACGGGCTCCATTTTTGGGACAACAGTCCCCTCCCATTTTACAACCCCTGGGGCCGAGGGTTTCTTCTACTCTGAAGACAGAGGGCAACACCACACCCTCTTCATCCTCTCTCTTTCTTCCTCCACTTGGCATCAGCATCACTGCAGCAGGTCGCCTTATCTGGCATCCAGCCACTGCATCCACCTAAATGCAGTCTCATGTATTAAAGACAGATTGGTTCAGTCTATGGCTATACAAGAAAAGTCCAGCCAAAGCCACTCCATCATCTCCTCCCACTTTGGATTCTTCCCATCAATTTCTCTAACATCACAGGATTCCAGGCTGTCTCTCTTCTCACTCCAAACACTGCTCAGGAGGATTAATGTTTCATAAAGCTTTCTTTTCCCAAGGAAGGGAAGGGTTAAAAAGTCTCAGTCTCTACTGCCGTCAACTCCAGGACTCTCAAGGCCGGGAACCTCCCCCACTCCGCTCCTTGGCCGGCACACAGTCTCTCTCTCTGGGGGGGTGGGGGGAGGGGTTTGAAAACCATCTCCTCGTCTCTCCAGCCTTCCATCCTGCAAAAGCTGGCTCAGTTCCATTTCCTTCCACCCTCTCTCTCTCTCCGGACTCTGGCCTACCTCTCTCCTCAGGCCCCAGGCTTCAGGCCTTAGGCTGGGCGGGGGAGGAGATCTGCTCCCTTCAACAGCCGGAACACAAAAGGAAGTTCCTCTGGCATTCTCTCCTTTATCTCCCTATGTTCTCAGAGGTGACAAATCTCTTCAGTGGTCATACCAGGTGTCAATATTCAGTCTGACCACTGATTGGTTTGACTATAACTTCCTTAAAAAACTCACTTCCTGTCAAACCAGGACAACCAGTATTTGGGCAGAACTGTATTATCTAGAGAACCAGTGGGAGATAATGCTCATATCCCCCAAATACCTGAAAAACAAAGACAAAAGAAAAGCTTTCTTGAAGCAGTAAAGGGTATGTTCTCTGCTTTCTCTGCAAGTTCTTCCTTTCAGTAACATGCTTCTATGTCATTAACAGGTACTGAAAAGTTTGTTTCTCTTCCTAATTTTATTTATATATAATTATAATTATCAGCAGAATTCTAAATCTGTCTCATATAACTATTAAAACTATTTCCTTAATTGAGTAGTTTACACACAAATTCAGTATAAATTCTTAAGCATTTTCCATCTTCTTATGTAGTACCTACCGGTAGGGAATGGAATGTATTATAAAGCAAGTTCAACCAACCAAAGCATATAAACTGGCAGAATAAAAACTCGTAGGTATCTAATGATACCAATAAAATTGTATTTATGAAAGACTCCAAGAATTTCATTTCCACAGTAACGCAAATTAAAACTATGAAGGCAGTGACTTGGACCCGGATCTTGGATCCTAACCTTACTGGGCGCTCCCAAGCTCACATCAACTTTACTAGTTAGCTGCATGTGCCTTTTTGTTTCAGATTGTAAATTTAGACGGAGTTAAGAAAAATTAGGATGTGAGAGAAAAATAATTAATAGTATATTCATAAAATACATCTACATGAAGGCTATGAAGAACAATTCTGTCTTCCTTCTATCATTCAAGTAGAAGCAAATTTGTTTCCTTCCAGAAGTATCTAAGATTATTTAACTTGAATTAAAATACTAAATGAGACTTTTTATACACAGAACTTGGTAGACATAAGTAATTCCTCACACAGTGCCAAAATCTTGAGCTGCAGGCTATAATTTAAGTGTTTGATTTACAAGCTGTGTGATGAATCTGCTTTGAGCATGGGTCAAGATACCATTTAAAACATTATTATAAAATTACCAACTAGGCTTATAGCTAAAGCCTTCTAGTTGTGGAGGTGGGGGCTTAGGCACTAGAAATTAACTGGAGTAGCTTTCTTAGCTGTACAAAAATTGAAATGCAAAAAAAAACTTTGCACAGTTTTGACTATAATTTAAATATTGCATGTTTATCTGAAAACTGTTTTGGTAATTATTTGTTATTTGTCTCTGGAGCTCTTTCCTTGAGACTTCATATGCCTTAAATGTGACCATTATTTACTAAGGAAATTTCGAGTCAGAATGATAAATTGGACTGGGAATATATCTATTTGTTTTCAAAACCTTTTAATTTACAGTACCTCCATTGCATACATGACAGTAATAACTGTTTCTGTTGACCATTAAAGGAGGAAAGAATTTGGTAAGGTGGCTGGCTTTTGTCATCTTCCTGGCAGTATAGTTTTAATTATGTTTACTTGTGTGACTAACCTAGGGCTCGTGAAGCCAGTAGAAATTGCTTCAGAATTGTTAGTGTGATTTACTGGACATGTAAAGTACATCCTGGCATACAAAGTACAGCAGAAGACAGAGAAATTGCCAAGGAGAAAATAACCTGATTATATCTGCAACAGCTTTAGTAAGATGCATCAGTGATGGTGTTAATGTAGGGTCAAATCCAGCTGAAACAGGATTTACGGTCAATATGTTTAATCTTGGACATGAATGATGCCATCTAGAATATAAATCCTTGCCACGTATGTCTCCAGCTCAGGATCATGCCAGTAGGAATTGGTTGCGTATGATCTGGGGCCGTGTGGAGGGGGTGTCAGGTCTGCACGGCAGCATGGCCTGGTGTGAGGGTACTCCCATGTGGCTGACTGGATACAGGAGGTACAGCAGGAGAGGAATTTCTCCATCACCAGGGTAATTCTAAATTCTAAGTCCATGTCTTCCATCTTTTATGGTAGTGTTTATTTTCTGAGTTTATTTTCATTTTCAAACTATTGTTGAGGCTTTGGGGTTTTTTGCTTTGTCTCAGAAGGGAAGGAAGCTAGGAAGGAACTAAGAAATACTAGCATGTACTACTTTTATAGTATTACTTGTAGCTATTCGGCAAAAAAGCTAGTAGTGCTGTTGATTTAAATATTTTATGGTTGCAACAGCTTCATTTGAGTAAAGGAAGACTGGGAATCTGAGATGTGTTTTATTTCTTGCCTCAGACCACACACTTTTTTTCTTTTCTTTGTCTTATATAGGAAGGTACAGACTTTCACAGTAATTGACCTTAACAGAAATTTGCTGTGATGGGAGCATGACAGCAACTACTGTATCTTTAAAAACCACAAGAATTGGGAAGATTTATTCTACAAATATGTATATATTTGTCTGTCTTGGAGGGACAAATCTACAGTAAACCAAACTTTTGGAGATTTAAAATAAAATACCATTGTAAACCTACAGCTATTAGGAATGTTTTGGATGTTCTTATATATGATAGTCTAGTGAATTATGTTCAGAAATGTTAAAAACCACAATTTTTTTAAGGTGTTATCTGTGAATGGTTCTCATGGCTTCGTTAGAGTGTGGCCATTGTTACAGGAACTGTCCATCTTGCCTCAAGAGCCATCAAATATTTTGCCATAGATTTCACTGATGTGGTTAAAACAAAACACGTATGATTGGAATTCGGGACAGTGAACATTTTAATCATAATATAAGATGATTGCATGAGTTAACTGCCTTGTCACCAGCTAGTGGTTAGGAGCAGAGCTGTCTCTGCAACAACACACTTACAATTTCATTACTGAGTTTCTTTGAGGAGCAACAGGACTCAGTATTTCAAGGGTGAGTTCTATATAAACCTAAGGTGCATCTTCCATTATAACCTGTTTTTTCTGTGTTTTTTCCCTTTTTCAGGAGGATACAGATCATAATTATTATACATCAAGGACATACGGCCCATATGATTCTACCAGCCGGGATTTGTGGGTCAATATAGACCAAATGGAGAAGGACAAAGTAAAGATTCATGGGATCCTTTCCAATACCCATCGTCAAGCAGCAGTAAGTTATTTTATAATTTTCTTCTTTGACTAGCATCCACATTTTTCCCCAGTGACCCGCACAGCAGTATTACTAAGTACCATGACTACTGTTCACAGAGCTATATCTTTGAATTCTAGTTAAGCTGTAGAAGTCTTTATACTGTTGTTATCAAATGATTCCAAGTTGCCTTTTTGAACCTTCTGTAACAGTCCTTCAGAGATGCCTTTACAGATATATTTAAATTTTTCCTCTGTTCATAAGGATCACAAACTATCAAACAATGAACCACTTGTGTTGCTGAAATCAGAGGGAATTTTACTGTTGAGTTTAATAGTAATAGAGCTGGGTTCAGGATGAAGTTGATGAATTTTTAAGTCTCCCATGGAATGTATATGGTGTGTTTGCACTTCTATTTGTATGAGATGTCAGGCTTATATTTCCTTTTTGGACAACTGATAAAGCTCATGAGAATGTCATATAGTAACAGAAATGATGTGATCACAATTTTAGGTTATCAGCAAATAAATAAATTGGACTGTGAATAACAATCATTTAACTTACTGTAAGTTAAATGCTGCTGGTAAAATGGATATAAAAATAATGGGCTTACACACTAAGAAATGGAATCAAATACTGTATGATTTAGAAGTTGTATTCTCGGTTGTCACCTGTGGCTGGAAGCTGCATACATAGAAGAGCCAATATTAGCACAAATTAAATACAGAAAATTACAGCTCAGAACTATGGTTCATGAGATTCTTGTTTCATCCATTCACCAGCTTAGCTCCAATAAAAAGTCCTTGGGTTTTGCCAGTTTAAAACAAAATCTAGGGAATGCCTTACTTAGAAGTTGTAGAGTTTTTAAAGATGCAGGTGTGTTTAACAGTTTTAAAGCTGAGAGAAAGCCCAAGTTTAATTCCTAGTGGCCTTTGTTTATCTGTTTATCTGTTATCTCCCTGGCACAAGCCAGGTGACTGCTCAGAGAAATGCAAGAGGCAGCAGAAAGAAATACTGTGGTATTTGAGTCAGAATACAGAAAGCAGAGTGAGATGATAAATCCAGCACATCTAACTGACATAGAGTCCAATTCAAAAAATATATTCTTCATAGTCAAAAGACTGTAGGCAGTCATCAATAATGCAAATGCAGAGGGTTCAGACAGTTATATCTCTTTATGGTAGACTTAATAAAACAGTGTATCAGCTATTTTCTTAAGACAATTTGATTCTAATGAGAAAAAAAGAACCTCAAGTGTACCTACAAGTGAGAACCTCTATTGTCTACCTTGTCTACTTTGTGTGGGATCCTGGTGCTCTACATTGAGAGAAAGAATGGAAATATGCCAAAGAAAAGGTCAAAAATAAATAAAAAATACCTATAAAAGGCATAACATCTTTTCCTCTTAAAAGTAATTTCTGAAGCTTGGGACCTAAACATTAGTGAAATTCCTTTGAGAAATTTTAACCCATGTTTAATGATTAGTAAAGGTGACACCCTTCCATGTCTTTGTTGTAAGCACTTTCATTTCCAATAGGATCCCTGAGATTATGTAGCTAAAATGTCAGTTCCAAGGGGGACATTTTGTTGAAGTTATTAAACTAGAGGCTAGAACAAGGCAATATTTTTGGTCTGGTGTGGGATCAGTGTAGAGGACCATTCTGCACAGCAGATGGAACTTTGAGGGCTTCAACTGTTTCTCCCCAAAGAAAGTGGTTTAAGACCTTTCTTCTGAATGTCAGGTGCCCTCTCTGCCTCTCTGCCAGCTCCAGCAGAGAGGGCTCTGGTCCCTGTTTAGCACATTGATATCCATCTCTTTTCATTCTTACCCAAATATCTTGGACTATGAACTTGAGTGGCTGCAGCCATGTCTAGATACAGTTTTAAAGATTCCTTTTTCGGATTTGTTTTATGTGCCCCCAAAGGATTAAAAAGTACCAGAGAGTCATCCTGTAAGGTTTTATTCTTTATTTATGCATCTGTAATTGATTTTTTGTATGTGTGTGTCCAACTAAACAACATCCACCTGTACTACACAAAATAGTACAAAAATAAAGTTATTTAACAGAGAGATATGATCTCTATAACTGTACAACTGTAGAGTCATATATTTTGAGATGATATATAACTCAGCAGCAATTTCTTACCTTCTCTCCCATAGAGATAAACTTTACCATTACTCTCTTTGAAAGGCCATTTTTCACATCTTTCTGTGACTCAGTGATTTACATGCTGATAATTTCTAAACATCATTCTCCAATTTGACAATAGAACCAGGAGTTAAATTATTACATGTTAAGTATTAAGGAATTCATTTACAGTCTCAGGGATTATCTGAATGCTAAAAACTTTACGCTCAATTTGTGTGTTTTCCTTCATTTGGAAGTAAACAATCCTAAGAGTTCCCAGAAGCTGTCAGTTGGTTTTTCTTCTACAAGAAAAGTCATGAAGACTGGGGAGGATCCTGCAGAGGATCCATGAGACTTTATAAACAGCATAGTAATTGTTTGTGGAAAGTAGAAAACAGATATTAATGGAACAATTAAAATGTCTTAACACTACAGGATTTATAACACTAGTAATAAGGGTGTTTTCAGTATCTTGCCACAATCTTCTTAACCATATAATAAAATTTTAGAGGTGGCTTTGATATTCAGTGTGTTTAGATTAGATATCAAAGAGTTGATTACTCAAACACTGAACTAGAATACAGGATACGTCATACTTGGGAACTCAACTTCCTTTTCTTCCAGTCCATTCTATCATTTATGCATGGAGAAAACATTTTTATTTCAGTGAATTGAAAATTCTGATAGTCTTTCTAAAAAACAAGGTATGCTTTTCAGCATCAACATAAAAGCAAAATTTAGTGACTGTTAGAATATTGGGGTTTAAAATATTACTTAAATCATGTTGGGTCTTTATTACAGTATTATGCTAAAAAATTGGCTATGTTAAACATTTTTACATTGTCAGAATTTAAGGTATCACATTTTGACTTAAGTCAGTGGGAGATCTATATCTGGCTTGAGTGGGAATGGGATCAAGTTTTTGTTGCAAATATCTTTATACTAATGTTTAAATTATAGCAATTCAGAAGACAGGTAAGGGGGCACAGTTTTCATTTGAGGCAGTTTGATGCTTATCGTGTATTCAGAAAGTTAAAGTTAATAGATAAAATGGAGGGTGGCATATAAAGGAAAGAGGGAAAGTTTGGTCAGAAAATTGGTAGTTTTAACAGAGTTCTTCAAATTATGTTTGGTAGAGCAAGGACATAATTTAAATGGAGTGCATTCATAGATATACACTTCAGCTGTGAAAGCTGCAGAACATGGTAAAAGAACATTTGTGTGAGTTAATTCATGTGCTATCTTTTGCATATGCCATTTTTGATTAGAAATGTTCAGTTGTACATCCATATTTATGTATATACAGAAAAGGTCATTAGAACCCACTCAGTCCAATTAACACAATGCAAATGGATTTGGCATTCTAATTAAAAACAAACAAAAAATGTGCTAATAAATCTTGTCAAAATTCTGTCTTCCACTTAAATAGAAAGCAAATCTAATTTAAAGTTACTGTAAGTCTTCAACTGCTAATTTTATGCTAAATAATTCTTGAAACATTTCTGATGGATGTAAATATAATTCTTCCTGAGAGAAGAAGTACTCAGATATAATCTGAAAATAACAAACACAGGACAGAAATAATGGTAGGGAAAATAAAGACAAAGGAGTACTTTTCTTAAGTGGAGTCATCAAAGGTTAGGGTTGAGGGACAGTCACCAACAACCCATCTTCACACCAGTTTTTACTGTAGTAACTCCTCCAAAGTAAGGAATAATGGACTGCATGCTCATTTCATATTTGGTATTTGGACCATTATGGGAGAGATGTGTTTTTCACAGGATGTTATATCTAAACAGTGAAAAGACCTTGCTGGAATTTCAGCCCTTCTTTCTGCCATGACTACTAATTTATTCAGCATTTAACCAGGTAGCACACAAGGTGATAATTATGAGTGTCCACAATAATCAATAAGCTTTGGGAAAAGAATGGAATAGATGTAAAAAGATAAAGCCATAGGCAGAGAGACAAAATGAGTTTGAATTTTAATGATGCTCTATGGTGAGTTTAGTCGAGGAGAAGAGTTCCTTCTCCAAATTAACAGTTCTCTTCTATGAATTCAGCTGATAGAGGATAGTCACCTGTAGGGGGATGGAGAAAAAAAGATTATATTTAAAATTTTATTATTTTATTTTATTTTATTTTATTTTGCAATAAGTATCTTAACTAGAGTTTGTTACTGCTTCTATTGAATATTTCTTTATGCATCATTCCATCTCCTAGCTGACAATATAGATAGTTTTGGGAACTGGTGTCATGTGGGTTTGATGGAGGAATTACCTTCCAGTGACCAGCCTTTATCAGACAAGCACCCAGGTAGCAGCAGGATGTCAGGGACAGCACTTAAATCTGAAGGCTGGAGTAGCAGAGCAGCCGATGAGCAGCAGGCATCCTGTAAAACATAGGTATTGCTAATGATTTAGACATTGATGGGTCCTTTTAAGAAAGAGGTTAAAGCAACCTTTTTTTAAGGAGAAACTCTACAAATTTTTATTAATTTTATGCTTCTGATTGAGTTACAATGTCTGTTCATGTATTTTCTTTTCTGAAGTTTTCTGTTATAAAGATCCACTGCTTTAAGTGTTTAAGTGCTCCTCAGAATTCTTTCCAGTTAGCTACTGGCAATTCCAAATTAAGAATAACAACACTTCAGTGGAAAATAAAAAGCAATGAAAGAGATATTTGAAGTGGATGACTGTTTATCTCTTTTTCTCTTAATGTTCTGCTCAATATTGATTTTATTTTTTGGTGTTATTCCTTTCAGAGAGTGAATCTGTCCTTTGATTTTCCATTTTATGGACATTTTCTACGTGAAATTACTGTGGCAACTGGGGGTAAGTGGCTTTCTAACCATTTACTTTGAGTAAGATGAGAAGAGTTTCTTGCAGCTGTTTAAAATACTTTTTTTCCCCCGCTTGTATATGTCAGGAGATAAACTGCAGCTTTTATTTAGGAAATTTTCCTGCCCACAAAAAGAAAATCACAAAATACCAATATGATTAAAAAACTCCAGCAGTTCAAGTGGAACTGTTATAAACCCATCTCATTGTAAGACTTTGCAGCATTAATCCTTTTCTGTTTAGATACTTCCCCCAGAACTCACATGTGTGTGTGTAGCAGTTGCACTGGTGGTGAGAGTGCTGGAGCCGAAACAAGGAGGGAGACAGGATTTGCCTGTGTGAGGGGAAAGCATTTCCTGCCCAAAGATAAGAAGTGCTGCTAGAAGTACGTCATGTGCGCCCTGTAAGGCGAACCCATTGCAGTGCACTGTCGTGGTGTGGTACGGCCTCTGAAAACGTATCATGGCCTTCCTCTCCTCCACCCAGGAGAGGAGTGGGGTGAGAAGGGAGGTAGGGCCAGCTCGAGCTGCCAGTCTGGCAGCTCTGGGCACCACTGATGGCTCATGGCTGGGGTTCTGCCTCCCACTGCCCTAAAAGATTAGGGCAGAACTGCAGCCAGTGTCGTAACAAGAGTGGGAACCAGAACAGAGGTTCCTGTCATGTTCTCCATCAGGATCTCCATTTTGCTACCAAAGCAGAATACAAATGGTGGGCAAAGGTGAATAAAGGCTGATATGAAATGGTCGATTTGCAGTAGAATGATAAAAAAGGATGCTGAATTATGAGGTGACTTTGGTATCAGTTTTTTCTCTTCTTGATCAGCAATGACATTTTCATGCTGATTTGGATCAGATGAGCCAAGAACCACTGATTTTGAGACTTGTCTGATTTCCATTCTGCTTTGCTGTTAGCTTCATTTTAGTGCTTGATCATCGATGCCTAGTTCTGTACTCTTTATTAGAGGAGTTGCATTTGACGGGCTGCCAAAATCAAGCACATGATCTGTGTAGCATGAAAGAATGGGATGGGATGGATCCTGCACAGCTAAAACAGCAGTGGTGGGGACAAGGTTCATCCTCTAAATGTCCCCTTATTCTTAATGTTGTATTTGGTTCCTTAAAATTTCATGACGTTCTCCCTCTCCAAGTAACTCTTTTTGCATGGTCATTCTGCTAAGCCTTCCCCTCCAATGGAAGTCCTGAATTTTTACTTTTACCACTTTCACTAATATGCTGCTGTGACCAGTTTCTCCATCAGACCCCAAAGACTTATAAGGAAAGTTAATATTATGAGGTGAACTGTGTAGTAGTAATTTGTGAGGTAAAGTTTTTTTTTCCTTTTGATACAGAGTAACTGAGGAATTTAAGTGATATTGTCTTTGTTTTCTTTTTTTTAAAAAAAAACATGCAAGAATATAAAAATGACTGCAGCTCTGCAGGATTCTTTTCTCTTGCTATTAATGGCACACTGGCTAATAATTATGCTTTTCTTTTTGCTCCCTTTCTACTAAATAAAATATTATTGCTGTAAATAGATCTAGGGATTATTGTCAAGCTAAATAGGACTTTAAAATCAGTCCTTTTAATGTACACCATTGACATTAGCACAGAGATATTTCTGTCTTTCATTGACATTTCCATGATTTTTCAACCTCAAAATTAAGCATGAAAAAGATCTAGCTAGTAATAGATTTTAAAATGTTACCTTGATAAAGCTCAGTAACTGTAAGTCATTCTGTCAGTCCAGGATAAGATGCAACCTCTACTACAACTATAAGACTCCTATACTCATTTAGCAGGAAAAGAAAGGCTTGTTTCTTTTTTATTTCTTATCTTTAGTAACTTTCTAAAAGTGTTTTGTTTCGGATAAACGTGCAAATTTTGTTGCTAGGCTAAGGACCACACTTCACCAACAATGATTTATGGTAACGAAAGATGACTACAGATTCCATGTGCTTCGTATACTGTATGGTCTGCTATTTCTTAGTAACCAAGATTTTACAATGACATTACTATTATTAGAGACCTGGAATACCTCCAGAGGTTATTCTGACATCAAAAGAATGGCAAAGTTAATGTGTACAGGAGTCCCACAAGACAGATGTCCACTTCCTGGAGAGCAGGATAGTATTAATTATGCTAATGACAACACCACAAACTGTTTTTACATCCAAATCATGAATTAAATAACCTTCTTAAAAGGGAAATTGAGTACAGTAGCATATTAAATCCCTGTCACAATAAAAACATCTACCCCAACGGTTTCTGCCATTCTTCATGAAGTGTGCACTGTGGCATAGTAGGGTTCCCAAATTGCTTAGGATGATTTTGAAATCACTGGGGTTTAAAACTCTTTTTTTTTCCTCTTTAGCTAATATTTATTTCCTCTTCTGAATAGTTTTGACGAGCTGATTGTGTTTAACTAAAAAAGAATGGGGAATGAAAATAAATAGTTTGAGGGTTTTATTCACTGTTGTCCTTAGCTTGTATTTGAAAAGGCTATATATTATCATAGGAAGTATATATTAGAATTAAACTAATTATTAACATAATTAGTAATTGGTTCTTTGCTATACAGACATTTCTCTGCCCACATTCCTATAGATAGCTCTCAAAAGTTTAATAATAGTAAGTAACACAAGGAGAAGCTGAATTTTGGTTTTTGTGAAGCTTTCTAAATTTTGTGCCCTACAGGCCAAAAATGTGGTTATTTTTGTAAAAAAAAACCACTCGTGAGATAGCGAGTCATGTTGTGCATGTCAGGAGCTGAGTATATTAAGTCTGCTTGTTGCCAGTCACTGATAACCCTCACAGACCTCAATGGAGCTGGGAAAACCCTCTCTTGTGATACATCTCTCCATGAAGTATCATAATACTTCTCACAGGTGTCCTTGAAGCTCTGTGCCCCCACATCCTACTCAACACGCAGCAAACTTCATTGCTGGCTGTATTAATTTTCCATGTTCATGGTAGTAAGCCCCTCTTGGTTATTCTCTGTGGGTTTTCTTGGTTTGTTGACCTTATCAATCTCTATTTTTCAATGCTAAGATACTGTAAATTATTTAATTGGGGTTTTTTGCTTTTAAGAAATTTTTAGTTGACATCAAATTTCTCTGTGGTATTGCAGGGAGCAAGAAAGGCCTTGCTGTGCAAGCACTGCCCAGCATTAATGAGATATAACAGTAAATGTAGAAATTGTAGCTGGTTACATTTTCAGATTTATAAAGCTGACTATTGAGACATTTGCCATCTAGCATGAAGAAGGCTCCAGAAATGTCCACCTTCCCCATGTAACAGCACTCTGCTGAAGTTGAAGCAAGCAGCTGAATTTTTAAATATTGTATTAAATTCCAGTGAGATAATACTTGGTGAATCATCTTTCAGTAAAGGTATGTTCCAGATGGAGGAATTGTTTGAAATAATTCTTACAATGAGGATGCTGCCTGAGCATTTCTACCATTGTCAATAATCAAAGAAGTACCAAACAAAGAAATGAAAAGCCATCCTAGCAGTAAATCCCAGTGTAATCAAAGTAAAGTTGATAATTTTCTAAAACAGAAATCAAGAACTCTCTGTATGATTGTTACTTCCTAAGGCTAGATCTCATGCTTAAAAATACTTGTGTTTATGGAAGAAACAGATCTTTGTGCATCCAAGATTCACACAGATTTTCATCAAAACTACAACTATCCTACGCTCTATTGACACAAGATAAGAACACAAGCATTGAAAATACTGAAATTATTTTTCTGCTGAAATGTGATGTTATTAGATCTTGTGTTGAGGAGCAGCTGTGAGGTACCTGAGCATGGTTTCTAAACCCTGACTAGTCAGGACAACTGATTCAAAGTAACCTTTCATTTTGATGAGGAATCACACTTATTTTAGTATCAAATTCTTTTTAAGTGTGAAAGTGTGGCTTGTGAGAAAGTAGCAGAGGCAAAATATCTCAGGTTAGCAAGCTAGTTGGTTACCTGCATAAAAGCTGAAGTTTTATACAGAGATAACCCTTTAAAATTCCTTTTGGACATTGAATGTGTATGTATGGTTATGGAATTCATGTTTAATTTTACTGTTTTCACTGTAGCGGGAGGGATATAAAAATAAGTACCAAAGTATGGAGAATTCTAACAATCTCCATCACATTTTGCAGTACTGTCAAGGAAAAAGGATCAGTGATAGAGCATGCTTTGGGGAAGGAATAAAGCCTGATGTTGCACTGTCTGAACCCTATCTTTCTGTGTTGGCACACAGAGCAATACCTCTCAGCAGGAGGGAAATTTGTCCACCTAGCTGGTGGTGCTATGGAAAAAGAGGGGTCCATGGGGTCAGGACCTGAGCTTGTTAAGTGTGAGGATGGTTGTGCATTCGCAGCCTGCAGAAAGTCGATGCTAATGAAAAATTATCTGGAAATTTCTAGTCCTTAAGGAATGGTTATGCTTTATTTTCCCTGCATCTCATGCATTTATTTTCTTAAACTTTCAAACCAGTGGATAGGTAGAGTGAAATTTACCTGGCTCTTTGAATTATCAGTGTCCTGAGTGGAGCATTTTATTGGAGTCTGTCAGAAATGTCAGTGAGGCTTTTCTGGCTGTCCCTGCTGCTCTGAACCCTTCAGCACAGGCGCCAGCAGGAGGTGTGTTCATTGCTTAATGAAGAGCTCTTTGATAACACAAATTGCCCTATGGGCAACATCTGTTAAATGGCAAAGGTGATACAAAGCAGAGTGAAACACAGTGTTTCTAGCCAAAATCAGTGGCTCAGATTAGCTTGTGTCTGTTACAGGGGATTACACTTGTCATCACCAGTGGGCAGCTCACTCTGAAGGGACTGTAGAGGTCTGGCTGTTGACTAGCTCACACAATTGCCTCCATTTCCCTCGTCTTTTTCTGATGTCTTATATTGCTTTGCAGTTGTTACAAAAATTTTCTCCCTGTAAAGCTTCCTTCATCTGTCATTCCTGTGTCAAGTGTCCTGGGAATACCACAAATGAACAAATGAAATGTGGTCAGTTCATAAATGTTCTAAGATTTGTAAAATAGTATTTGTATATATCTGTTTCATAAAGTCAAAATTAGGACTATGATAATAGTTTGTTACAAAATTTTTCAAAAACTTAAGTCTTTCCAAGCACTGAGTATTTAGAGACCATGCAGGCTGGGAATTATGTCAAAAATTCAGCTCAGAGTCAATATCAATTATTAAACATAAGGACTGCTATAAGCTATATTATTTCTAATAAGAGGTGGGTCTTAGTTTGAATTCCGTCCATATATTATTAAGAGTTGTCCTTTCTGAAAAAGCTTATTTCTAACTTTGGCAAAATTTCTGTCTCCTGGTTTTATTTTATTAGTGTTTAGGGGTTTTTTAATGTGTTGAATTCCTACTAGTATCAGTATTATTGTCAAGGTGTAATAAAATCTTTTCAGTCATTTGATCCCATCTCCATCTTAATGAAGGCTCTTTTCCTCGAACTTTTAAAGGAACTCATTTTACATCTCAAATCAGGCACCTGTAAATGCAATTTTATAATTTTGTATGTGAAATCCTGTATATTGGGTGATGCTCTTGCTACCTAGTACCCCATAGTACCAGGTACCACTGATGATTACTCATAACAGCCAGAGAAACTG
>WEIT01015090.1:356-12442 GCA_013389985.1 Dryoscopus gambensis | reverse complement strand
AACTGAGGGCTTCATTTTCCTTAGCATGTTATCCTCTGTATCTGTAAATGTCATAAATGTATGATATAGTTCCTCATATTTCTGCTGAAATCTAGGCACCTGCATTGGCTGATCATTTGGCTTCCTTAAGAAATGACTGTTAAGACAAGTGTTCACAGAAA
This sequence comes from Dryoscopus gambensis, assembly GCA_013389985.1. NCBI lineage: Eukaryota > Metazoa > Chordata > Aves > Passeriformes > Malaconotidae > Dryoscopus > Dryoscopus gambensis. The sequence continues at coordinate 12,281 of WEIT01015090.1, read as the reverse complement.
TGTTATCCTGATCCTATTGCTATCAAAATGAGCTGTAAAGCTCCTTAGATTGCCACAGGACGCTTCCCTAATTGTCTGTACCTCAAATCAGGGCAGCTCTCCATTTCAAGGTGGCTGCTCTGCTAAAGCCATGCTCTGCAGTGGCAGCAAGCACCAACACTCACCACTGCTCCTCTCTGAAATAGTGCAGAATATTCACAAGTTGTAGCAGAGCAACACTCAAAGAGAAAAGTGTCAAAGTCTGTTTAGCTGGTTTTTTTCCATTCTGTGTGGGTAGCATTAGGTACAACAAGAGAGTAATACGGGCAAGGTTTTTGCCTGTGTGGATAAAGTACCTTTAATTCTGTCAGGAAAAAACACTGGAAATGTAATATTTGGAAGTACTCATCAGCTACAATATCAGTTCAACTTAATGATGTTTTAAAAGCTATAGGCAAGAGTCCTATCCAGGTAATAATTTTTGTTCTATCTATGAAGGGGTCTTTCTCCATTTTTATGCTGTGCATTTTATTACCTTAAACGGTATTCCAGCAGCTCACAGGATGATGTATATCAAGGTGTTTAAGCTAGTGCAATGATAACACAACTGTTAGGCATTCATTCTATATTACCTTTGTAACCTAATCTGTGTTGCATTAGCTTTAGTGTCTTTAACATGATGTATCAATATGTCACATAGAGCCATCATCCAAAGACTTAATTAATAACAAAAACAAATTGTAAGAAAAATAGAAATCTAAAGTCTTGAAACAATGTCCTAGTTTGCAACTTGTAATATTTTGGAAAATAAGATTTCTTGCCCCTCTGTTTTGCTTCAGACTTACCCATTTCTTGGGGCACTGGCAGTATGTCCAAAGCAGTTAGAGCAAGTGACAGTACATTTGACTTCCAGCTGCATTGGTGAGCGTGGAATTTCTGGTTGCTGTGCTGTAAGCAGCTTGTTGTTATCTAAAAGAAAAGTTTGGAAGCTTACACAGGATTAATTAAAATCAATGAAGGATTTAAAAGTGAGCACTGAAATTATTGCTGGAGAAATATAATTAACAGAGTAAATTGCATCCTAAAATGGCCCTGGATCAGCCCATAGAGACCCAGTGTGAGCCCTCACTTTTGAGGAAGCTGGAAACATTTTGTGGGAGCTAAAAGCAACAGAAAACCATCCTACTGGAACCATGCTACTGATGGCACAGGCTCACATTAAGAGGCTATTTAGTTGCTTAGCTTTACGTGTCACCAGCAGCATTATTAAAAAATTAAATATATTTTTTCTTTCTTCTTGCCATTGCGTTTCTGCTTTGTTGTATCCAAAGCCACAAATCANCTGTAGGCAAAGATGTCTTTACAAGGAATTTCTTGGCTTTTGAAAAATTAAATACACTTGTCAGCATACTAATATTTTAGTTCAATTTTTTTTCAATGACATCTATGTAACGCTTTTTATATTCATTACTTCAGAGAAAGTATTCTAATTTCACTTCTCAGGATCTGTCAAGAAAAATCCTGCACATGGAATTTCTTTTACATCTCTGACAGTACAGGGAGTACAAATTTTTTTAATATCTTTACTGTACTGCAATGTTCACATGATGACTGTCCATGTCCATCCATCCCTGACTCTGGGACAGTCTTAAGAAAAGCAAATGCTGCTACGTGTTTTGCATGGCCAACAGCTGAAAAACAGAATGCATGCAAATGTTGTCTGAGCCACATTATGAAAAATCAGTTGCCTGTTGCCAGCCTCTTCATTATATCATCATTCCTTCCTTGGCAACCACCATGTCTCAAGCCAGTCCTTGCTAAATTCATTACCCTTGCAAACTAAGACTCATATCAGTCTGTTTTCTGAAACCAAAGCCATTGAAATAAATAGATTCCCATGGATCTTTGTCAGTTTTGAATTGAGACTTTAATTCTTTCATTTGCTTCTCACTCCTCCTTACAGTCTTGGCCTTGGCTGCATTCACACACTTTCCCCTTCCTTCTGTCAATGTTGTCACTGGGCTGTGACATCCCCAGCTTTCAAGCTTTTTCATGCATATGCCTGCTGCTGAGGAGATGGTTACAGGTGTGAGCAGCGGAAAGAAGCATTTAGGGCTAAATTTCTTCTAAAATCTTAGGAAAGAATTCACATTTTTGGAATTTTCCTTGCCGTGGCTTGAAGTGAAAATTTTGTCACAAAGCATAAATTTAATAACACGTGTCAGGAAAAACTGTATAAATAAAAAAGAGTTTTTGTTGTTTTCATGGAAAGCTTACATCAAAACTATGTTTGTTTTCACTTGTTTTAGTTCCATTTACTTTTAGGAGCTTCTTCATGCTCCAATCCCTTGCAGTGACTATTCTAGACAGGATTTTTATTTTAGAGCTACCACCACTAGGCCATAATATTGTAATAATTTCACATGTTATGTGTGTCATTTTGTTAGTGATGCTACATCAGCCTGGAAAAGCAGCTTATTGACATGTCTTTCTAGCGTGTTTCCGGGAAATCATAAGGTAGCCACAATCACTAGCATGGGATTCTTACCTGCCTCACTCACCAGTGTTGGTCTCAACTCTTAAGTAGGATAGCCAAGGGGTCAGGGCCATGGGTGCAAATGCTGCTTCTACTTCAAGTGTTAGGGGGTTCAACATTGCCTTGTCTTGCCAGAGACAACATTGGTTTAACTGTTCAGTCAGGGTCTGCCCTACAATTCATGTTAGAAGTGTTTTATCTTCGCCCATTACTGTGCTGCAAAGTCTATGCAGGCTGAAGTATAGCCTATAACTCTGCTTTTAACCAACCTGAAAAAAAGAAAGCCAGACACTGTAACCTGCATCATGACCCATGATGCCTGGGGCTGCTTACCCAGAAAAATCTTTTTATAGCTATTTGCTCAAGTAGAAATGGTGACTTTTTGACTTCAAGCTGCCACATGTGGCAGTCTGGTACGTGCCTGCACATCTGAGAGCAGAGTCTAAAGGCTGTTGAAGAGAGCATGAATGGTGACTGTTTTAAGAACCAAAGGGCTTAAGTGGCTTGCTAAAAATTACCATTTGTCAAAGAAATAAATGCTTATTAATTTAAGAACTTATTAATTTAAAGGAGCTAGCTGCAATATAGTTAAATCCTGAGCTGAATGACAGTAGATGTGTGATTTCATATATCTCACTAGTTAGATGCAAGTGACGCCAAATAAAACAAAGTGTTATTTGGCAATGACTTAACAGTGCAATAAAAGTCATCAGCCCATTCTTTTTTTATTGCAGTTTATGTTCTGCTTTGGTTTCCTGCCTAGAGTGGAGGAGACATGAAACATAAAGGAATAAAAATAGCTATGGAGCATTGACTAAGTGTTTTAAGCTCCATCTTTCTCAATCCTATACCCTAAAATAAATATTTTCCTTCTTTCAAGTAGATTTCTATGTAGTGCTATTGGGAGGTCATATCTATATGAGTCAATTTTACTTTCTGATTCCTACCCCCTGATTTCTACCTCTCTCAGAATTGCATCAGAACCAGTATTTTAAGAGAAAAATTCTGTTTCTTAGTCAATAACCTGAATTTATTCTCTAAGAGGGGTACTGTAAGCCATTAGACCTGGAGCCTTTTGAGCCTCCTTCATGATCAGAGCAATTACTGTGTGAATTTGATGCCTGCTTTTCTATCTGAATAATACACTCCTACCTGTGCCTACTTCTGCCTTATTGTCCACCTTAACAGCTCTGAGCTGTACCTGTTTTCAAGTGTCAGAGCAAGGTTAGGACAGCAATTGGCGCTGCTTACCTCGATTATAAAAAATCTATGTCCACATTTTCAGGAAAGGAAAAAAATCTTCAGCCCTGTTTGGAAGCAAGTTTTGTTCTTAGTCATCCTACTAAATTATTGGTTTCTTTAAAATAAGTCATGTGAAAGATAAACAATTTTTTTACTTTGGAGGACACATTCTTGCACTGCCCATAAACATCCAGCCATCAGATTGATTAGGTACATGAACATTTCTCTTTAAGAACAGTTTCTGAATTTTTACAAATGCTTTTTTGTTTTTTAAGCTTCTTCAGCCATAGGTTTTATAATGATTTTATTTGTTAATTCCAACTTCTAGTATGAGCATGGACTTCTGATAACACAGAGATGAGAAAGTTGTGCATTCAGCTGTGAAAATGTCCAAGGAATAATATTTGGCATTACTTCGTATGTATTCACTCAAAAACTAGTGAAAAAATTTGGTGGAGCAGGTTGTATCCTCTGGTACTTCTCAGAACTCATAGCACTTTGCTAACTCATAGCAATCTTGCCCTAGATTGCCAATTGCAAAATACATTTATTCCAATTTTTATGAATACATTTTTCATCTATTTCCATTGTGGGGGGAGGGAACAGAACAGATTTTTATGAGGCATTCAGCTGGTTTTACCCTATATGAAGAGGAACTCAAGTAATTCTTAGCAAATATGCTCTGTGCATTTGGGCACTTGGAAGGCATAGATCCAGTAATTTAAATGCTGTTTTCACTGCTTGCTGTGTTTGGTTTATTCTATCATCACTGGCGTTTATTGAGACAACACAATTTTTCTGGAAACACAAATGGAACACAAATAATATCTATCCATAATACACATCTTAAAACAGTGAGACTGACAGTGCAATTATCAATTATTCCACTGGGTTTAGTTACATTTTATGCAGGCCAGAAAAGAATGGTAACATGTGGACTTTCTGTGGTAAATTTTGTATTTGATTTACTGTGAAATAATAATAATTTCTTAAAATAGACAAATATTTGTTTAGTGTCCTTTATCCATAAAAAAATACATATTTTGAAATCCATGTAAGGGGAAGTCCCTAGTTTGGAGACTTTCATGTATACGTTCACAAACTGAACCTATTTCTATTGCATATCCTTGTTAAGACTAGGGAGAGGGGAAGAATATGAATTATCAATAATCTGATACGACGTTTTCTTTTCACAGGTGTTGAATATACTTATCATCCATGTAGAAATGAAGTACTGGCTAGGCAGTCAAGAAAATCCTTAAATATTTCTGAGGTTGAAATATAGTTGTTTTGAAGTATAGAACTGTTGACATTTTGTTTTCTTTTAAATGTAGTCATTTTGGCAGTCAGTATTATAGATATTAAAGGTTACCTCCACTCACAAAAGCACTCTAAACTTATCAAGTATTTGAAAAGTAATCAGGCATGTTTTTTAGTCAGTAGTTCCCATTTAGATGTCTGGTTTTTTCAAATATATTTACAGTTTGGGTTTTTTCCTTGTAGTCAAATTATCAGGATGCCACAATCAGGTAGGTTTTTACTAGTTTTGTTTCTGGATGTTTTCTTGTGCTATGAAATGTAAGCACCATTATCAACTTGCAGCTCCTCTTCAGGTCACTCAGATTCTGCTGTTAGAATCTTTTAGAAAACTGTTCCATGCGAAAGGCCTTTTCAGCCTTGCTCCTTTAGATGAAGATCACTGAAAATGAGGACAAATTGTAGGGACTGTCCCTTCCATAGTTGCTTGGCAGGTGTGGTCTTGTTGACACAGTCACATGAAATTAGTCGTCTAATAGAGACACTTCTTGGTCTCGCAAAGCCAATAACCTTAGGTGACTGTCAGCTGTATTAAAACCATTCTTTACACAGTCCAAAAATGGGTTTGGTTGGGGTTTTCTTCTTTTTTTTCAGAGAAACTAGTACAGTGGTTTAAATGCAGAAGGAAGGACTGAGGACTCCAGCTTTAAAATGCTGACCTACTCTCTTCTGCTACCAAAGGCCTAGCATTACCAAGGCATGGTCCAACATTGAGAAATTTCTAAAATGAGTTCTCCCCTGTTGCTGATTCCCTCTGTGTGACAGATATTTGGATGGTCAGAGGGCTCTGTAGGTGGATGCATACTGACTGCTCTGGGTTCTCCAGCACTGCTGTATCATTGCTATCAGCAGTTAGCTGGCTTCTCTGAACAATTCAGCAGCTTTGCCCACTGCAGAGCAAGCACCAGCACAGTGTTGGTGGGCAGATTTGGTGCAGTTTTATAGTTTCTTGTGGTGGTGTGGCAAACCACAGAACTTCCCTGGGAGTGCAGGGGGCTTCCTTGGGGAGGGAAGCTGTTTCACTTCCCGTGGCCCCGTTCGGACTGCACCTCATGGCCCTGGCTAGCTCTCAGCTTGCGCAACACGGCAGCAATAAAGGAAGCAAGAAGGCTCTCCGCATGGGGCTTCTGAGGATCTTTATTCTCCTGGTCCCAGAAGCAGAGAGTGGCGCACCATGACAAGCTGATACATAAAAGCAAAGAGCGCGGAGGGGACAAAGCCCAGACCTTTTACATGGGGATCGGGGGCGGGACGGAGAGAGCACATGGGCCAATGGTCCCAGGGCACAGGGGCGGTACATGGGTGGGGTTAGGGCACAGAAAATGGGGAGAACCCAAGAGAGTGGTTAGGAATAGGGGCGGGGGAAGGAGGACAACATGGAGGCCAGGACCTTGACATTTAAAGGAAAAAGAGGCAGGGAAATCAATGGGCCAGTCAGGGAAACAGAACTGGGGTACCTGTCGTTTTAGGGGATTCTCTTGTTCTCTGATTGGCATCCCACACAGATTGTTGGTGCACTTTACTGCAGTACTGTCTGATTAATGTGCCCATTAATTGCATCGCACCAGAGCGGCCGCTCGGGAGGAGAACGGTGGTTGTGTCTCAACAATTAAACTGTGCATTCTTATAGTATGGCAAATAACTTTGTCATCTCAATATATTAATGTAAAATTGGGGCAGCGTGGAAAGACATTCTGTTGAGCAGGCAGGAAGCTTGGCACTGAAAGTGTATTTATTGGACAGCAGTGTGAAGCAGGTGGGCTCAAAAGATAACAATGTACCAGGAGAAGCTGTTGTATAAGAAGCAGCAGAAAGGAGAGTGCATTTTGAATAAGTTTACAGAGATCTTGTCATCTCATCACTATTTTCTGTGGCAGACTAACACTGCTATTAACATTTTGACTTTAAATAATCTAACATCATTTCTTCAGTGTGTTTGGGAGTCTTTTTTTCTTTTTTCTTTTTTTCTTTTTTTCTTTTTTTTTTTTTTTTTGAGGCAGGGAGACTATCTTTAAACTAATGTCCCTAGCTTCCAATGAACTATGCACTTAAAAATATGATTTTTAGTTATGACCCAAGAGGTCAATCAAAAGACAAATATTTTGTCCTCATATCTTTCTGTGCATGTTAGTATTACCATGCCTTCTTTGGTCTCATGTTTTGGAGTAATGAGATAAGTCCTGACATGACAGAAATTTGCCTAACTTTTTAACTTGATGAAACGCCATTCTCACAGGCAAGCCAGTACGAAATCCTCAGCCAGTTCAGCTAGCATCTCTTGTGGGTTGGTAACAAAAAAAAATAGAGAAGGTTCATTTTCTTCCTAAAGGTAATGAGCTGGGTGGGTTCAGTGTGTCCTGAGATGTCTGCCTGGCCTTAATATTGGATAACCATCCTGTGTGGAAAGAGGCAATAGCTGATTCCGACAGATAGCCTGTGTCCAGACATAGCTTACAGGAATTCCTATATTCAGCACAGTATTGAAATGTGACCTTCTGTGGCCACAGTAAAATTCACAAATAATTTCATTGATCTGGTTAATATTTCCAGAGTGAAAGAAAAAGGAAAAAAACCACAATGCAATAATTATTGGGAATATAGGGAAATGCATCTGATCATGCATATCCTTGTATGTATCTGTTTATGGGACATCATAATTATGAAAAATGCAAATTACTTTTTTATGTTGCTCCAAAGTCATGGTAGTCAGTGGTATAAACCCATCTTTAAGAGATTTATAATTGTTGTGTGCATAGACAGAAAAGTCACGTCACCAGATTGCTACACGTCATAAAACTATGATGAAAATTTTCTGAGTTTTCTATTGAAACATTATTTTGTTTTCTATTCCATTTCCAACAATATTTCTGAATTTTAGTTGCACCTTTGTGTCTGTTTGTGTTCTTGGATGACATTTCTTGGAGATTTTCTTCTGCATGATCATGGGTGTTTTGTGGGTTTTGCTGTCTGGAAGTTGGAGCAAAGGGCAGCTTTTCAAAAACTGTTGTTTTCTCTTTTGAATTTAAACGTGGGTATCTCTGGCTTCTACTTGCTTTTTATCCTTTATTTCTTCACATAAAAGTTTAATTTCATAAAGATGAATCAATGAATACATTCTTGTTCTTATTCCATTGATCTCTAACATCTTGTCCCATTGATAGTCTCAGAGCTTCAACCTGGTTCGTCTCTTCTCTTCCTGTCTCTATTCACTTTGTTGTCTTCTTGCTGTTACTTTGGCTTCTTCTGTATATTGCTTCTATGTAAGAATGCTCCTACTCAGGAGCCACTTTCTGTGTATATTTCAGCATCTTCTCAAACTTTAAAACAGAGGTTGAAACAACCTTTTAGCTCAACACTATGCCCTCAAAATCCTTAGGAGAGTCACTATTGACTTTGGCAAGAGTGGGATTCAATGTGTGATGCAGTTTAACCTCATCCTCCTATTGTGTCTTTTCATTAACTGAGACTGAAAGCTGCTGGATGGTGGAGCAATTCTGTTCATGGCATGATTCAGGAAAAAAAAGACTGGACTGCTGATCGTGAGCTCCACATAGAGCAACCATATAAATAAGCAAAGAAATTTTGAGTACCTCAGGTAGAGAAGGACCTTCAGAGATCACTGCATCCAACCATATGCTCCAAGCAGGGAACTAATAAATTAGTCTTGCCTAACATAATTATTCCTTTGGTGTATTTAAAATATATAATCTTGGTGAGCAGATATTGAAACCAACATGAGATGCAATAAAAATTGCAATTAGGTGCTTAAGCTTTAAGCACTTCCAGTAATATTAGGGAGGTAGTACCACAGAATATACTTGGAATAGGGACCAAGGAAAACTCACTGGTATGTGAGTTTCAATGGTATGTGAAAAAGAATTTTGCAACGTGAATTCAGCAAACTGTGGCCTGCCTGTAGGCATCCCTGCTTCATAAATATTCATCTGACCTTCCAGTTCAGCTGTAGTCAGATGGCAGAAGCCCTCGTAGATTCAGTGAAGCAAGGCAGACCATGGTCGTGGGAGACAAGGACCTATTACATTCCTGTTACTCTTTGTTCCACCTAATTTCTATAGGCAGGAACTTCTTTAATTGTTAAAGTCATCTTCATATTATTGGCCTAATCCATTATTTTCATCTTAATCAGATGTTATGTGATCCTTGGATAAAATATCAGAGCTGAGGACAGCTGAATGAAGCTGTTTTGATAAACACAGGAATTTTCAGGTGATTTATTTTTACTTATCTAAAAAGAAACCAAAGTTCTGCCATTTGTTGCAGTTATTCTGAGCATATGTTGACTGGTCCTTACTACATAAAGATCTAAAGCCTGACTGCTTCCCTGATCGACTTCATGAAAGCAAACATGCATGAAGCAATTTTTCTTTCACCTGATCAAGAAAATGAACGATTTAAAAGCACCAGCCTGTAAAACCATTTTGTATCACAACCCCTTAAGCAGGTTCTAGCCCAGTGGTTTCACAGCAATAAATATGAGGAAGAAACAAATAAAAGGCTGCCTCTGTAATGAGTGAGTGGAGAAACTTTAAGGAGACATTGAGTAGAAGAATCTCATTTATAAGAGCTGACTGATATCCATGGAAAACTATTCAACCTTGCTAGAAAGTTGAGAAAATAAAATAGCCATAAGAAAAATTACTGACTAGGACTCAGTACAGTGTTATCAGTTAACTAGACTATTAAAATGAAGGAGCATTTAGATTTGACTCCTCCTTTAACCTATGAACAAAATGAACACTGTCTGTATAAATTTGTAATGCAATGTGCATTTTTTGTGGGAAAAGTTTCCATGGTAACACAGCAGAAAATCAATAAAAGAGTTGTGGTGTGATCTGAACACTGCTTCAGCTCCAGGTAAAGTTTGAAGCAGTACAAAACAGTACAGTTATCAGGAAACTGCAGGTATTTTGTGTAATTCAGCCAGTTGCTTAATTTTTTTCAGGGATGACTCTAACTTCGTCCTGTAAGACTGCCCTATTCTATAACTATAGCTTCTCCAACAGTACAATTTAAGAATTAAATCACCGTGCGTCAGGTGATGGCAACTTCAGCAGCCATGCAGTAAATAAGAAGGACCATGACTGGACTAGTTTAGCAGGTCTGCCAGTGCCTTAATGACTTTGATCTTCATTAAATATTCTGTTTCCTACTATATCAGTTTGATCTCATTACACTGCTGAGGTTTGAAAGAGAATTCTCATTTATGCTTTTTGAGGCAGAAAAAGTTTTCCTATTAGTCTGGAAATTAATGGATATGTCACAACATATATGTATAATGGCCTTGCTAGCATTTGTCTTCAGTCAGTTATAGAGAAGTTGTTTTTACACCTCAAAGTATCACAGAATAGAGGCATTGTAGTTGGAATGACCTCTACAGGTCATCGAGTCCAACCCCTTACTCAGGCAGGGCCACGTGCAGCCAGTTGCTTACAACAGTGACCAGAGAGCTTTTGAATATCTCCACAGATGAATGATCCACAGCATCTCTGGGCAACCAGTGCAAAGTCATCCTCACAGCAAAATATTTCTCTCTGATGTTCAGACAGACCACATCTTGTGTGTTTCAGTTTGTGCCCACTGCCTCTTGTCCTGTCACTGGGCACAAATGAGAAGAGCCTGGCTCCATTTTTTTTGTGCCCTCCCTTCAGGTATTTATATACCTTTATGAAATCCACCCCAAGCCTTGTGTTGTCTAGGCTAAACAGCCCCTTAATCATCTTTGCTGGAATGTCCTCACTGGAGCATCCTTCACTGAACTCTCACCAGTAATTCCATATCTCTGTTGTGCTGGGGAGTCCAGAGCTGGACACAGATCTCTGGATGTGTCCCACCATTACTGACTCATATTCAACTTGCTGTTCACCAGAGTCACCATGTCATTTTCTGCAAAGCTTCCTTCCAGCTGATCACCCCAACTATGTTGTCTCAAAAACAAACAGAAACAAACTTGAAGTCTGAGCTCCAACCAACATCCAGATTACTGAGTTATGTGTGTCTGGTTTGGTAATGTCTAACCCTAAAATGATAGCTTTCCAAACTGTATTAATTTAATGGCATGGTCTTCTACTTTTGCTCAGAAAGGTCTAAAATGGACAAAATCAATTCCTCCATGAATTATATTAACTGTGAATTTGGAGCAGCAATGAAAACTGATGTATGAGAAAAAATTTCATTGTAAATGGCATGCTAAAAGTCTAGCTGCAGACTCTTGTTCGTTTAGAACTTGAAGGAAAGACACATGGCTGTATCCAGCTGTGATGGGAGGGATCTCACAAAGCTTTGCTTCAACACTTGATGCTTCCTTGCTATCAACAAAGGTAGTAGTTCACCTGACTGTCAGCTAATCAGCTAATTTTTTTGGAAACAGACAAAGAGCAAAAACCAATGGGCAGTAGAATACTGTAGTATATCTAAGCATATATTTCAATGGCTCTTATTCCACAGATTTTGTGTAGGTGGTACATTCTCTTGTGACACCACAATTAGAAAGACTAACATTTAAAACTGATGGATTTAAAAAGCTCCAAGAGTTCAGAAGAATTGCCTTTTTTTGTTCAAGACAAAAAGAAAATTTTGCATTGTGCTTGTAAGAAGTTTTAGTTAGTGAGTTTTTGTAATTTTTTCAAATGATATTGATTGAGGGTGTCTTTATCAAAAAATTTAGCTTTGTAATAGACTATTTTCTCAACACAGTCTGGTTTGACTCAGTTTGTCTGCATTTGGAATGGTATTCCTCATCTGAGATCAAGCAAACAGGGAAGAGGCATCACTTCCATTATTTTATATGTAGTAGAGGCTTTATTATGTGGCACTGATGTCAAGGGAAAAAA
>WEIT01015089.1:109084-201980 GCA_013389985.1 Dryoscopus gambensis | reverse complement strand
TACAGTATCACTGGGACTATTTTTGCTTTACACGTACAAGTACTTTGAAAACAAAGTATCTGGCAACAATATTGAAATATTTTTTTCTGACCAATCAGCAAACACTGTTACATGCTGTGGATAGATTTGTGTTGCATTTATAGCTGCTGGAAAACCAGTGGCTCATCCACTATTGCAGTTTTTTGGCCAATATTTTGTATTAATATTGTACTGCTGAGTCCTTAATCTGCTGTGGAGACAGACAAATTTAGAAGAAGTGACTTTAATCTTTGAAGAACGTGTGTTGACTGGCAAAGCTAGTTCAGTTTGTTTTTGCAAATTACCAACCCTTAGAAGTGGGATTAAGTTTAGTGCAGGAGAAAGTGGAACTTTCCCTTTGTCTCCAGAGTGGGGTCATGATGCTTGTCTCTCTTTTCAGCCTCCATCTCAGTAAAATAATAGAAAATATAGTTGTTTCATGTTTTAGTCTTATCTCCTGAAGAATGGGAGTTACAGTTACTTGTGCAGGTCGTACTGTCAGCAATTACTTTTGGTCCTTGTTACTTCTTTACTGCACCATCTCTGCCCTGTTTGCTTGTCTGTATTTGAAATTCTCATGTGCTGCTTTTGTATTTCCTTTTTTTTTTTGCCCTTCAATTTTATTTATTTAGAGATTCCACTGAGCAGGTAGCTGAGTAGACTTCAGCCACACAGGAATTGGTTGTGCACGTGGCTTTAGTAATGCAAAACCCCACCCACCTTAGATGTGAAGGCAAGGAAAAGGAAACAAAACAGAATCCAACAGAAGAGATGAGAAAAGAAAGACTTTGGTAGTAAAGGAAGGTAGAAGGGAACACCTGAGTGACAAGATTGGAAGAAAAGAAGCTAAAGTGATGGTATGGTACACGGGTTTTAGCAATGCAATATGTGATGGTGCTGTTCTGATTTGTAATTTTAAGAACAGCTAAAGAAGCATGTTGCTCAAATAAGATAATTCACTGATTCTTTTTGTAAGTTTTAAAAGTTTCTTTTAATCTCATTTTTCAGTAAACCAGATATATACTACCACTTGTTTTAGGGGAGCTTATTTCTGTTTAATGAGAATATATTCATGGTAATTTTAATCGATAAATTAATAAAAACACGAGTGCTTGGTTGCATTATTGCACATCTCTTGTCTGTCTGGGGTTATGAGCAGCATTATGTCTTGGTAGATTTAAAGGACTGCAATGTTCCGTAGTGAGGAGCTTAAATAAAATCTCTTGTCTCACTAAAATGGGTCCCAGTTCTGTGTGAAGAACAGGCATGTGATCACTGTTCACTTTCCAAAATGACACTTGAAAGTTTTCTAACTAGACTGGACTACAGTCAGATCACTTAAATTCTCCCATGTCCCTAGAGAATAGAAATTGTTTCACCAGCAAATACATGGAGTACTTTGAGCCCATTCTGCTGAGTTATGGGGTTTATTTCAGAATTTGGGAGATTCATTTTTATGGAATAGGTAACAGAGAGTTATCATTCTTGCTTGAATAATGCACTACATATTTTGGATACAAGTTTTCCATGACTAAATAAGAGCAATATATTTGACCATCTTCTAGAGGGAACACTGATCAGCATAAATTTAAAAGAAAATGTCCAGAAGAGACAACTGACCATTCTTGTGAGATGTTTGCAACTTTTTCAGGTTTCTTCTGGGCTTTAATTATACTGCAAATACATGGCAAGAAGAAAGACCAGGGGTTTTGTTCTTTTCATTAAGGTGTAGCTTTATTACATAGTTGGAAATTTATAGCCTAGTAATATGTAGTGTTTTTTCCATTCCTGCATTATGCAATTGGTTTGTACAGCCTTAGAGTCTGGCAGCGGAGAGCTCACTTTTTCATGATTTTTTTTTTGGCATGAAAGGGTTACTGTTCACATTTCCTGTGTAATTCCTTCTGATCTTGCTGGGCTGTAATTACTTTCTTGATGTTAAACATTCCCAGGCTCCTATAACCTTCTAGCCTGCTTGCACTGGCCAAGTTTGTCCCAGGTGATCATGTGGGCGAACCTCCTGTTTTTAAGGATAAAAATCTCTCCTTCCTGTGTAAGATAGGCTACATGCTCATTCCTTTGCTGTGCAATCCCAAGAGAAATCTTTTAAAAAATAATGATAAGGTAGCACATCACTCTAAAAGAGTCAGACTTAGCAGCCAAAATACATGACAAATCAAGTGTGTGGGTTTAGAATTTGCTGAATCTTGGTTGAATGACTGCAAGTTCACATTAAAGATTATTTTTTCTTAATACATTTGGAAAATAGGTTATGATATAAAAAGACAGATTTTGACGATAGCTTCTTACTTTTGACCATATAATTGGCAAATCCTTTAAAGCTTATTTGAATGTAGAGCTACTTAGCTGAGCCTTCAGGGTTTTTTTTCCTTTTAAATTTTTTGCAGTAACTGCATAGCTAAAAAAAAAAAAAAAAGGAAAAAACCTCAGATCTTACTCAATTCTGTCTTTCCTACATAGTTGAATTATCCTGTATTTCTTCTGATTTTCAATTTTGGTATATAAACAGTAAACACAAGGTATTATTTTGTTTTTAAATAGAAGTGACTATGCTGCTGAAAAATGTTGACTTCAGAGGTGTGGGAACTGAAGTGTTCTGTTGCAAAGGCACCAAAAGGTTCTCTGTGGTGCTCTTCAGCTTTAATGTGGAGGAGACACCTGTAAGAATGTGAGTGAAGTTTGTTTTCCATGACCTTTATGCTGTTTTCTCAGAGTGCCAAGAAAGATGAAAGGTTGTGATGGCAGGGTTTTTTTAGGGTGTGAGGAGTTGTAATGTGCTGATACATTGACATTGGTGGGTGTTGGGGTTTTTTTTCTGTTACTGACCATGTCAGAGAAGGTAGTTCGAGGTTCTGTGCTCTATTGTTTCAAGAAGTAGCCCGAATTTTGATACTTCAGTTAAGAGCAATCTCATTATTTTATTATCCTGTTATAGGTAACTTTTTTTGTCATAATCCTAGTCTTATTGACTTGTGCATCTAATTGGCTGCTTTGTGAAATTCTCAGGCTGCAAGTAATTCTATTTTGTTTAGCTGTATTATTGGACTTGCAACACAAATAGTCAGAAGTCTTCCCGGTAACTGACTGACCAAAGTCTTGTGAATCTGTAGCTGTGAGCTCAATGGGATTATATGATTATACCTGGAAGAAAATGGTTTGTAGGTAATAAATTGTAGCAGTTTGAGCCCTTTTCTTAGTTTAGTTCTCATGCATTCCGATGCCTGTGCTTTACTATATAAATAGAAATTAAAATGGTGTGTGTGTGTTGTTGACTGTGCTGCTATGCTAGTGAAGGATAGGAAGAATGTATTTTTAATGAAAATGTCTTTATTTTTTTTTTTTTCAGGAAGTCTTGAATTTGATGGCTTAGTTATAACTGGAATGCAGTCATTATTCTGCCCAGTTCTTAATTGCATACTCCATCATGTAACTGGGAACGTGGCTGTCAGATATGTCTATCTTTGTTGTTGAATCCAGATGTTCTTATGGGGTATTATTCAACACAGAGAAATCCAGTCCTGGCATAAAGTATTTATACAGTAGTTATGTGAAAAAAACCCCATGAAGCACTTAGTGAGTATAACTGGACAGAAAAAGATACTGCTTATAATTTCCAATTAGACTGTCATTTTATTGTGGCCTGCATGTCATCTTCAGATACCTGAGATTTGTTAGGAAACTTCATATGAAGAGAGTGTAACTTTGCATAGCCACTTGAGTATTTGTTAAACATATTGCAAGCATGGTAGGCTTCCTGTGCAGCAGGATAATACTTTGGTTAAAGCCGTATTTTTTCCAAAACAGCTTACTTTTGACTATATATTATGAAAACACTGATGAATTTAGAGTTAGTTGAGAGGCAACTCTATTGAAGCCTGTTTTCCATCTAATAGGATGTATAGTTTATCTTGCCATTCTCTTGACCTCAGATGAAGACGGAGAAGAATGACTTGTTATTTTGTAATTAAAGGTAACCTGTTTTGAATTTACTTTGTAAAATGCTTAGAATGTAACTGACCAGTCTCTCCATTATGAATTTCACCTTTGCAGTGGAAAGAAACCTGAGTGGTAATGAATTTTCTTCTATAAAAAGTCTGTGGTTTCAGAGTCTATGCAAATTGCCTCTTGCTTTTTGTATAGAAGTAATGTTACAGGATGTAAGCTGGTTCTGTTGATCCTCTGTGTGTGCATGTTGATCTTCTAGTGATTTAAGTTAAAACTCTTTTGGACTTAGATGTCTGTAATGAACTAGAGGCAAGATGATGCATGTAGCTGTGATGCAGGGAAGAATTGGACCTAACCTTATTTAGTGCAGAGAAAGAAGCTGTTTGGTTTTAACAAGCTGCTATACAAATAAGGAATGATTTTTAATTAGGTGAGCTTTTAAGCTTTCAGACAATGTAGTCAACTGTATTTTTATATTCAGAGTTGTACAAGTTCTCTCTTAGGGAGGACATGTAAATTACTGTTGTGACAAAATGCATAAATGTGTCTAGGATTTGATAGTAATTAATTCATTTTACTTATCTAAGGAAAGATTAAATACCTCAGTTTGAAACTGGCTATAAAAAGTAACATGTAAACAAATTTAACACACATCCGGTGTAATAGCACATTTGGTAGAACTGGAGGCACTTTGTTTTCAAGTGCAGTGGTTTCTCACTTTCAGTGTTCACAAGCTGTTTAGTTATGGAGCGCCTCTTGACTAGATTTTTAAGGGCAGTTTTTATCTCCATGGCTTTCTTGATTTGAACTATATGTAATAGGGTCTTAAGTACTGCTAAAATGTTGGTGAATTATGTTGTTACCATTGGTGTGCAGAAAGAATCACAGAATATCCTGAGTTGCAAGGGACTCACAAGGATCATCAAAGTCCAGCTCCTGGGCCTTCACAGGGCAACCCCAAGAGTTATACCATGTGCCTGAGAGCATTGTCCAAACACTTCTTGAACTCTGTCAGGTTTGATGCTGTGACCATTTCCCTGGGGAGCCTGTCCCAATGCCCAGCCACCTTCTGGGTGAAGAACTGTTTTTAATATCCGACCTAAACCTCCCATGACGCAACTTCAGGCTATTCCCTTGTGTCCTGTCACTGGGCACCAGAGAGAAGAGATCAGTGTCTGCCTCTTTTTTCCCCTCCTGAGGAAGCTGTAGACTGCAATGAGGCCTGACCTCAGTCTCCTCCAGACCAAGTGACCTCAGCTGCTCTTAATTTGGCTTCCCCTCAAGGCCTTCACCATTTTTGTGGCTCTCCTTTTCACACTAAGAGCTTCATATCTTTCTTATATTGTGGCACCCAAAACTGCACACAGGCCTCAAAGAGAGGCTGCCCCCATGCAGAACCGAGTGGGACAATCCCCTCCCTTGCCCAGCTGGCAATGCTGGGCCTGATGCTCCCCGGGGAGGCCCAGCAGAGAGACCTCAACAAATTAGAGGTCTGGGCAACCACCAACCAACAATGCAAAGTGCAGGATTCTGCACCTGGGATGGGGCAATCCTGGATGTAGAGACTGCTAATGAGAGGCTGGAGAGCAGTGCCATGGAAAGGGACCTGAGGGTCCTGGTCCATGGCAAGTTGAACACGGGTCAGAAGTGCCCTGGCAGCCAGGAGGGCCACCCGTGTCCCCGGGGGCATCAGGCACAGCATCGCCAGCCAGGCAAGGGAAGGGATTGCCCCACTCTGCTCTGCATGAGAGCGGCCTCACCTCGAGTGCTAGGGCCGTTTCTGGGTGCCACAATGTAAGAAAGATATAAAGCTGTTAGAAAGCATAAAAAGGAGAGCCACAAAGATGGTGAAAGGCTTTGAGGGGAAGCTGTGTGAGGAGCAGCTGCGATCACTTGGTCTGTTCAGCCTGGGGAAGAGACTGAGGGGAGACCTCATTGCAGTCTGCAACTTCCTTATGGGGGAAGAGGAGGGGCAGACACTGATCTTTTCCCTATGGTGCCCAGTGACAGGGCATGAGGGAATGGTCTGAAGTTATGTCAGGGGAGGTTTAAGTTGGATATCAGGAAAAGGTTCTTCACCCAGAGAGTGGCTGGGCACTGGGACAGGCTCCCCAGGGAAGTGGTCAGAGCACCAGCCTGGTGGAATTCAAGAAGCATTTGGGCAATGCTCTCATGCGTATGGTGTGACTCTCGGGGATGGTGCTGGGCAGTGCCAGGAGTTGGACTCTATGATCCTTGTAGGTCCCTTCCAACTCAGCTTATTCTGTGATTCTGTATTTTTAAGGATTTTTTATTTTGTGGTTCTAGATGAACAGTCATGAAAACAGAGACTGTTACAAGGTATTTGGCAACTTGGAAGATGTTAGGAAACAGAATACACTGTATCTTTATTATACATGTGTTTCTCCTGTATAGAAAGAGTTCTGTTCTTGTCATCTACTCTGATGCTCAAAGTAATTTTATGTTTTGTCATCTGCCAAATATATATATAGTCTAAATTTTTTACTTATTGGAGGCTTCTTCTAAAATTCCTATCCAAAACTTCGCATTTCAGAAACTTAAGCTCAATTCTGCCCTCTGTATAAAATGAATTTGACTTCCAGTCTGTGAATTTTCATGATATTTAAATACTGTAGGTGTTACAGCTATTGCAGTCAACAGTTTTGAAAATACTTGCAAATGTAATATGTATATAGCCAGAAATACTGAAAAAAATATTTACTTATTTATCTTTGAAGATAACTGTACTCAGTGGAAATACTTTTTTTTTTTTTTTTTTTAGATTAATCAAAGGACTGTGGGTTTGAAGGGAACTCTTTGTCACTGCAATTCTGTGTTTCATTTTTAAGGTTAATTCAGTTCTAACTTGTAGCATGATCACTGACATTTACATGATACGGGCCGTGGGGCCTGCATGCAGCAAGTGAATTCACACAGATCAGAAATAGCTTAGAAGAAAAGTGCAAAATGTCTTTGGCAGTTATCACCAGTATTTTTAATCTCCCCTCCTCCCTCCCAGTGCTCTAAAAAGAAGTAGTTGAGCTGGATGAAGGAATGTTTGATACAGAGGATGATGCAGATTGTTGGCATGCACCCAGTGCACATCTGAAAACTACAAAGTTTACAACACAGATCTAATGTTATTTCACTACTAGTGAAAGGTGAATGACTTTGAAGAGCGGAAGTGAATGTGGTAGAAATAATATGCAGGGTTTTCTGCTTTGTTGCAAGGGAAGCATTGATTTTTGTTTTTACAGAAATACATTTGGTAATGTTCTTTCCATGTTAAAACTCTTATCTAAATCTTACAGGATATCGTGTTCTTTGTCCAGGCTTGTATATTTTGCTATTTACTGCAAGTTTTTGAGATAAAGCAAAATGATAAATTAAAAAACCAAATCACAGCTGTGTAGAGAAAATTATAGCAGACTGAAATAACTTGTATGTTAAAACATGTTTAATCAGTGTTCACTAGAGAACCTCTCTAAAAAGTGAAATGTCACAGCAAAACCTTACACACTTTTCTATGCTCTTGTATATGAAATGTTATGTTGCCTGCGTGAAGAGTTCTTACCATTCAGAAGATGAGTACTATTGTGCCAAAGATTTTTATCTGAAAAAAATATGTTGGAGACTTTTTATCAGTGTAATTTAGATCCTAGAAACATGAGCAGTTTCTTAAAAGTAATTCTGTATTCAGTAAAGGAAAATTATGATAATTCAGCCTGTTGTGGGTATTGGGAGCTTGTGCTGATAAATCAGTTGGCCGCTAATCAATTTCTGAAGCTTTGGAAATACTTCTTCATATGTATCTGACAGTTTTCAAACAAATAAAAGCCGCTCTGTCTTCTGTACAGGTTTTTCTTTCTGATGCATGTAGAATAAATAGAGCAGGTGTGTTAGGAACTGTGATCTAATTTTGCAGGCTAGGAGCCAAGAACAATTTCTGCATGCACATATCTCCAACTTTAATCTTTAAAAGAAGAGCAGACTTAAAAAACAAGGAGTATTTGAGCATAAAAATGTGACTTGCTTGACACCTACTTGTTCATTTAGTTGCTCCCAGAACAATTCTTCTCTTAGGAAACATGATTTGTTTGGCTGAAACAAGGTGAGGAGGGGAGTGAAGCAATACAGTTTTAAAGAATGGGGAGCTGATGATGGCAAGCACTGTATGGCTTGGAGACAGGAGATTAAGGAGGTAAAGTTATTAATAAAAATCTGTGGGCAGTAGAGTACAATGGAGTTCTTTAAATATAGAGGATGTTCTTGAAGGGTACAAAAGCTTAGTAGTGATAGAAGTCCAATATCAGGCAAGGATGATAAATTTCTGCTGTGCAGAAAAAGGCATAAATATTCAATAAATATTTTGTTCTGTATTCAGAAAGAGGCTGGATGATGCTTTTACATCTCACCACCTCCATCATTAATGATGGGAAGAATGTATTATCACTGTACCAGCAACTATTAATGTTAAATGTTTTTAAATCTGCTGCACTGACACCTACAGATACTAAAAAAGAAAAAAAGCTTAGAAGCTGTATGAATTATTCATTTTGAGTTTTAACAAATCATGGAACAGTGGAGAAATTTTAGAAGGCTGGAGGTGAAGGGGAACTAATGTGCCCAAATTTAGAAAGTGTAATAAGTGCACCTTGAGAAGGCCGATAGTAGTATGCTGTCAGTGAAGATTTAAAGGAGAATTGCATAATTAATGCTGATGAGAACAGATGAGTCAGACCTATATTGTACTGCTGCATGGGGTTACTCCTTTCTGTTAACTGATATTAGGCTGACTGGCCTGTAGTTCCCCAGATCCTCTCTCTTGCATTTCTTGAAGATGGCTATGGGCCATTTTCCAGTCTTTGGGAATCTCCCTCGATGCCATGACTGTTAAAAGATGATAGAGTGCATCCTTGCAGTGACACTGATCAGCTCTCTCAGCACTACTGAGTGCATCCTTCTGATCCTGTGGATTTGTACAACTGCATCTTCATCTGCTGTTGGTATATCAGTGCCTCAGCCTTCTTCATGGCTTCCTTCGCCTTCTCTGCTAAGCATTAGGCCCGCTTTTTCCTTAGCCTTTCTTTTGTGACCTTTGACTTTCTTAACTCTCAATGAGCAGTGTCTTAAATAATTACAACTCTGCTGTAGTCTACAGACACTGAACACGACTAGTGAAGTTTGGATTTGGACATAAAGTAGGAATTAGTGCTGCTATTAGTAAAATGGATGTCTAGTTTTTTAATTACCCGAAGTGAGCAGAACTGCAGTGTTAGAATTTGAAGGCTTGACATGACTCAAGCAGTATAGGTGTCCCACAGCATGGTTTTTATGGTAAATAAATGAAAAGGTACTGTGTGTCAAGCCAAAAAAGCCTAGTTGCTTTAAAAGCTTGGTCATGCTTAATTGTTTTCCTCTTGAAGTACTAATTCAGTTTGGTCTTGCTTAGTTTGAGATTTAACTGAATGCATTTGGAATACAAATATCCGTAGGAACAGAAGACAAAGCTGGAGGCCCATAGAGAAAGAAGAATGTTCCCAGGGTTAGCATAGACTGCACACCACAGCTGGTTGCTGGACAGCATCCAGGAATAATTTTGACATGTTTGTTTCACATTTTTTCTTCATGAACATGTTTTCAGGACACTTCATTAAAAATGTCCGATAGTCTTTGAAGCTCTGTGCCTTTAACATTTTTCAAACAACAAACAGGGTGGTGGATACAAAAATGAAAATTATTTTGGCAAGGACTGTTTGCACAAAGAGAACAACACAAGCTAAGTGGGTGAAGGCAGTAAACTAGGACAGGTTAGATTTTGATTTATTCTTTTTTGTATTTTTAACTGTGTAGAAGTTTTTTTTTCAAAGTGTGGTTCACTAGTAACATTGTGCTGGTAGACAGTAATTGACTGCAAAAAAAGAGCTTCATTTAAATAAATCGTAGAATATGTTGTCCTGTATATTTTCTAGGAATGGTGTACCAGTTTGAACAACAGCTGATACTTTATGTGCTTCCTGATGCTGGTCAGTAAAGTGTGTTACCAAAACTAGATAAGCCTATGGAATATTTGTGTCTATTTAAATTTTATTATTTGTATTAAGAAATGTGTTTATAGCAGATTGACTAGAAAATACACTCTGTTATGTTTTGATTGTTCTTAAAATAAATGACAAATTAGTCACTTCAGCCCAGCAGTTGCTTTTTCAGTTGGGTCAGAGCTCTGGGAGCTCCCAACCAGGGAACTGGGGCGTTCCATGCAGGAGAATCCATCAAAGTGGTGACAGTCCTTTCCCAGAAAATGAGAGGGATGTGACCGAGCAAAGAATGTGGGCGAACAGCTGAACTTCTCTGCTGGGGTCTGTGTGAATTAGTCTGGGCACAGCAGCAACAGGGAGGGCAGATGCTGCCCCTGCTGCCTGTGCTCAGCGCTCAGCTGTGCTGTTGCTTCTCTGGCTGCAGCTCTCATGAGGGTTCCTGAGCTGCAGCTTCAGCTGTGGACGTTGAACTGCCTTTACTTACGCAAGATAATTTTGAGTGCATTGGTTGTGTGTTGGGAATTCTTTTTATCTACAAATATAAAATTTACGCAATGTTCTTTAACAGTTAAGGCACCTGCTGTGACAGAACTTTTATAAAATGTGACCTTTTAATTTTTGCACTAAATTTGGAACTCTGGCTTTTATGAGGGTTCTTCAGTGAGATTATATTCTAATTTTTAAAATTACTGTTTGATGGTTCTTCCAATGTAGAACAGTTTATTATATGCTTGGGGGGCAGTAAAGGTGGAAGTCATTTAAGATTGAAGTTGCTTATGATAGTCATTAGATTTTTACAGGTTTTTTAGGTGTGACTTGTTAAATACATATTCCCTTCTGGTGAGTAGGATCATGTATGGGAAACATAAGATACAACTCATAGTTGGGCAATGTTTTTAATGTTGAGAATTGTTAAAAAAAATTCCAACTATTGCATTTACAGGTCCATTTTTAAAAGCGTATGTGTTCTTGAAGCGTGCTAGATGCTCAACTATCCAGAAGAAAACCTATCCTTAGCCCTGAAACAGTCTGGGCTAGCAGTGTTGGAGGCAGAGTTTGGGGACAGAATCAGTGTAGCATCAAAACAGTCAAAGCAGTTCTTAGTACAACATCTGATTTGTTACCTGGAATGTTTATTACAGGGCTATCTGCAAGGACCAGCTGTGCCTCACAAAGGGTACACATGCTCAAATGAATTCTACTTCTTCAGGAGAACTTAGAAGTTATTTCTGAGTTCAGCTGAAGAAAATAGGCTTTTTCCTTCAACATATGTCACTATATATTTGAGTGTATAATTCAAATTAAGAGCTTTTTTTGTTTGAGAGGAAGTAGGCCTTAGAATTTAGTTTGCTTTAATGGTCTTTGGCAGTGTTAATTTTTTTTGCACTAATACCATTTTCCTGTTCTTTATTTCTTTAACTTCTGTCTTAGAAGTTTGTGTGTGTGTTACAGGTGAGCCCTTTTGAGGGAGACTTAACAGAAAATCGTTAGTTGGTAGCAGTTTGAATTTTAACATCTTGGAAATACATCCCATCTTGGCCTAGGTAATTTATTGCTTGACTGGGCACAGTCATAGTGATAGTAAACTTCTTTATTTTTAATTTTAATTTTGATTTTTTAGTTCTTGAGCATTTGTTTTTCTTGGGTCTGTGAATATGATACATCGAAGTTACAAAATATACACTGCATTTTATAAAGTATGGAGGATTTTGCTGCACAAACTTTATAAACGCCACATGGCAGCTTTCTTGACCTTACAAGAAACTTGTAATGGAAATTCTTATCGAAACGGCTGTAGACAATGCTCTTATTTGGTACCGTGGCAAAATTGAGTACTGTGCTCAAGTTTGCAGCTGTAAAATCAGAAATAATTCCATTATTTTAGTCAGAATTGCAAAAGCAATTCACCTTGCAAAGCATGGAGTGTTTTTTTGCTTTTTGTTGACTGTTGGTTTTTCTTCTAAATAAAGCATTAACAACATACCCAGACTATATGAAAATAATGGAACCCTGTACATAATCCTTCCTGAATGACACAGGAAGTTTTATCAGAGGGGTGCAAATTAGTGTCAAAATAACCCAGAATACTTCAGTCAAAATTGAAGAAGTGATTGATTATTTCTTGTTTAGTCTCTACGAAGTTTAAGGGCCATCTGTGATTCTGTGAAGAATTCAGCATCACACTTCAAACTTAAATCAGTCAAATTGAGTGGGTGAATATAGCTCTTAATCCTTTAATTATTAATGGAATTTCTAGGGCTGTGTTATCTGACACATTCGAATAAATTTTTTTGTATGAGCGATCATGTTTTGGGGTATCAAGTATCTCCAGAATATGTTAGGACTACCAGAATAAACAGAACTTGCTCTCCTTTCAGCATTGCAGACCTGGCTGGTTCTTTCTGTAGTCTAAAACTGATGATTAACAGACTCCTAAAGTTTTCAGTGGAAGTTGTAACACTACTAGTAATAGCTTATTCTTCAAATGTTAAAGTTGAGGAAAATGAAAAAAAAAAAACAAGTAAAATACAAGTAATGGGTTTCTTTGGCCTTTCCTTTAGTCCTCTATAATTCTTTTGGTTGGTACCTCTTATGTTAACCTTATTCCACTCTTTGAAATAACCTGGTCTTCTGTAGTGTAAAAACTGGTTATTTATGAGGTAGATAAAAAGTATGTATGGCAATTTATTACAAAATATCTTTATTCTCTGCTGATCACTGAAGTTCTCTTTAATCCATCAGCATAGCTGATAGATTAAATATTAAATATGGGAGGCTTAGCTAATTCTGGAGTATGGTAAGAGCATTGCAACAGGAATTGATGGAACAATCTGTCCTATGTATGTAGACCCAATTTTTCTGTCATTTTCAGGCTACCCTTTCCTGTTGGTTAGTAAATACAATTTGATTTCTGAAAGGCAGTTGTTGAGATTTTCAAGACCCGTCTGGACAAAGCTGTAAGATGAGTGTTGACCCTGTTTTAAGCAGGGAAGTTGGACAGGATGGCCTTGTACAGTTCCTGCCAACCTGTATTATTTTGTGAGTAACTGTGTACACAATCATAGATGTTTGTCTAGTTCTGTGAAGTTTTAGTGTAACTTCACTGAAATTGATGTTTAGTGTTTGTGATATTGTTTATCTGAAAAGAAAGCTAATGTACAGCAGCAGGTACACGGTGAGAGATAAAATATGTAGTCTGCTCTTATTAGATCAAAACAGTAACTAATTATGAAGAAAAGTCAAGAAGTCTCACAATTCAATCAGTCATTGCAAACTGAAAACCATAATGGTGTGCTGCAATTCCACTATGAATGATGTAACGTATTAGTAATAGAAGTGTAAGATACATAATTATGTTTTATGAAATGGCATTGGTGAGAATACCAGCAAAGCTTCTAAGCAGTTTAGACCCAAGCAATAAATTAATGCTTAATTAAGAACCAGGATAACATAGTGGTGGGGAGAAACAGGAGCAGAAGGAACTGTGCAGTTTGAATTTTAAAGTGAATTCTAGATTAGTCATTACCCACTAAGAATGGTATATGTTTCTGTTTCTTGTATTGTCTTAAATACTAAGTTAATTTGATTTTAAATTGTGAGAACTATGGACAGCATAGATTTCATGTAGTATGTTATAAAAATGAAATCTGTATTTTCCAGAACTATTGTTTCTAGCTGTCCTCAGAATCCAGAACAAAATGTATTCATTTGTATTGATTCGTCATTTCACAGTTACTTTCACACCACTAATAACCAAGACTGTATTTCAAATCAGAAGCCTTGACCTTTTAATACAGAGTAATGGCAAAGATGTCTAACCCAGACATGGAACTTACATGGGTCTCCAGTTCTTTGCATTCAGAGCACTCCTACGGAGAAGGGATTTACTAAGGAAAACATAATATGGCAATCTGTCGTTTTAAATTGGAAATTTGGAAAAAAAAGTGTTTTTTGACATTCAGTGAATTGTCTAATATGAGGCATAATAATGACCATGCTCTTTTAAATTTTTTTTTGGAATGGAGTTTTTTTCTTAAATGGAAAATAGTTAGGGTTATTTATAGTCATAAAAACTGTTCAAGTCCACTTTATTTAATACATACACATTTTGTAAAATGAAGAATCAATATTGCACCTTCTTTAGCCTTCTCTTCTTCCTTCTCATCTTTCTTTTTGAGAAATTTCACTTTTATACATTTTTTTGCAGGTCCTTGAATTTGCTTTTTTGGAGATAGTTATAGTTGTAAAATATTAATTAGTGAGACTGTATGCTAGTTTGTCTACAATAGTAGAAAATGTGTGGAACAGCCTCATTTCTTGCAGTTTATGTGCTAGTCTTTATTCATACAACTGAAAAACCTTCAAGCTGATTTCAAAAGACTTATCTCCTCAAGAAAAGCAATCATTCTTCATTTGCCTGCTATTTTAAGCCAAATGTTGATGTTGCCCTATGTTGTTTCATAAATAAGCCTTTATTCTCAGCAACATGTTACTGAAAGTGGCATAGAACCTGTCGTGTAGGCACAGTTCCACTCTGACAGATGGGCAGAGCGTAGGCTTGCCAGCCAACCATTCCCCACATCACCCAGCAGAGTATGAAGGGAAGCATTTTTGTCCAGGATTGCCACTGTGGCATTCAATGCATGTAAGGCTTGAAGTTCAGGAAATGCGCTCGGACTGGTCCATCTCACAGGATGACCAAAAATTTAAAAATAGCCTGGGTTTTAGGTTCTGCTGGGTTTGTTCTGTTCTGTTTCTTTTTGTGGTTCTGCTGAAGTCATCTAATGGGCTCAGCCAAAAGAATTCTGCCATGGACACACATTTCTCCGTGATGAATTATCTAAGATAGAAACATAAGCAATGAGCAATTTCACACTGTTGTTTGTAACTACATGCATATCTCTTTGGATATAGAATAGGAAGACAAGGATCTACTGATACAGGATTAACTCCTGATGTAAAAATATGTAAAATAGAAAACATTGAATAAATCGGACATTCGAGACTGAAGATGCGAATAGTGAAATTCGCAGAATATTTTTGCAGGTTTTCAGAAGTGCAAATCAGCTATTACTTGGTTATTGGGGTTTAGGATTTTGGAGGAGTTTTTTATTTTTTAAACAAATTGGCTTAGTGCCTTGTGCTTGATTTTATAAAGTAGCCAAGCACTGCAGGCTTTTGGCAAATATACTTGCTTGAACAAATGCTTTTGTGTGTTACACTAGTCAGTCATTGTGTCTCTCATTTTTATCTTCCTCTCTATTTTTGCATAGCTTCAATGTTTTAATCTTTTATTTCCTTATATTGGCCTTTATATAAAAATGGATTTTGCCAACTTTCCTGGAAGCTATGCTGATTCAATCCATTTAGGCTTCTTGGGGAACTTGGTTTCAGTTGAAAAGTTTCTAAATTATGGGAAATAATGTTTGCGTGGCACTCATTTACAAGATGGCACAGTATGTGAAAGAACAGGTGTGAAAAATGAAGTGAATAAAATTGCTTTTGAAATACAAATGGGCATTTCATGGGTTTCCATCAGGAGAGTGTCTTTTCTAAACTGTACTAAGTATTTAATTTTTCTTTTTAGCTGGGTGTTTTCCTTCTGAAATTAAATTACATAATATTTGACTAACACTTCTTTACATGCTTAGTTTTAAATTAAAATTCATAATTAAGCTTAATATGAAATTACAAGATTTGATTTAATGCTTTCTTCCAGTACCTGAACTAATGTTCACTGCATTAGAAGGTGCAGTCATCATTGAGAAGCTTTGTTCTTTTAACAAAAGGTACCAAAAATAAATTTGGGTAGGGTCACAGTGCTCTAGTTTAATACTGGTATGATAATAAGTCCTATAATTACTTTCAGATAGTTCTTCCTTCCCAGAGCATGAGGTTTTTAGTTTTGATGTCTGCTTAAAGCATGAGGATGACAGTAAAATTAATGTCATAACCTTTACAGCCTATTTATCGCTTTCTCTGTAATATCCTAAAGGATTTTGTGTAACATCTAAGATAAATGTCTTAGTATGGACAAGCATCAAATTAGGTTAATTGGGTTCAACTGATATTCATAGTCAGTGTGTCTATCAGGACACCTGTTTCATATAAAAGACCTGTGGGTATCTTTCTGTGAAATTTGCTTTCAAATTATTACATGTATATGCACTGCTTCCTTTGGTTGTTAAAGACCAAGTTACAGTACAGGATTTTTTTCCAGTTTGCTTGCTATTTTTGCCTCTTAGGGATAATGAAATTTATCCTTTCATTCTCTGGTAACATAAGGAATAGTACAGGCATGATAGAGCTTATTTTATGGCATTAAGAGAGATTTTACTTTCTAATTCTGTCCAACTTCAACTCCATTTCACTTGAAATTCTTCTAATAAATTTCTTTTCATCTCTGAGTAGTCAGCAGCAGATTTCTAGAGAACTAATTTGAGTTCTGGAGTACTGTGACTTGAATGATTTTGTATAGTGTTTTACAGTAGAGTTGTAAATTAAGGAAAACAAATTTTAAGATTATATAGAATTTAAAAATTTTTATCATTTTGATAAACTCTCAGGTGGAGAATAATTTATAATACTGCCAGATAGAAATAGTCCATATCATCTCTTGTATTTGGAAAAAGCCAGTTTTGGACTCAAATATAACCAGGGAAGAGTGAAAGAACATTTAGCTCTTCAGTATTCAATAAAAACTTTAGGACATACTGCATTATTAGTTGGTGACCGGCCTAAAATTTTTTTCTGGATGTAAGAGTGTAAAAGAGGTACAAAATTTAATTAATAATTTTAGTTCTAAGCTTAGGGTTTTTTTTGAACATCAGCTTTTTTTTTTAAATGGGAAGTAGTCATACCAAGCCAGATTTATAGTGAAATAGAAAAAAAAAACAAAAACCAAAAACCTGCTCAGGGCAGGCATAAGCAGTTTTATGGATGCTACAGCTTTCAAATTCTAAAAGTTGGAATCAATGTGCAGTACAGAATGTTTTGATAAGACTGTATTTTATGTTTAGGACATGCATAAAATGTGTGTAGGTAGTAAATACCTGTTGAACGTGTTGCAGTCTAGCAGAAAAGTGTCAGAAACTGTCGGAAAAAGGATCAAAAAGACAGGATCACAGTTGATGTATTTGAAAACAGTGTAAAACACAGACAGGACAAGTGCACAATGTTTGTGGATTGCTTTGTGTATGTAGTCAAAGAAAACATGCTTTAACACAGCCATACATAGAAGAATGGATAGAAAAATTTGAGGGGATGATAAGAATTTGTCCTGATTTCAGAATCTTGGGCTCTTTGGTTTTTCCAAAAAGGGAGGTTACTTGATTAAATATGTCCAAATATAAAGTATGGTGAAAGGTTCTTTCATATAACAACAAGAAAAAAACTATTCATGAATTGCTATCTATATCAATTGGAGAAATTACACTCTTTAAAAATTATCATTATTCTTATTAGGAGCAGGCAATCAATATACTTGTCTGTCAAATAAGCACTGGATTTTCTAGGTTAATACTGTTACCTTACTGCAGTTGGAGTTGAATTCAAATCAGAGATACCTCTACAAAATTTTTGGATTTATATGATCCAATTTTGTGTCGTAGGGTTAGGGTTTGTGAATACGTCTGGGAAGAATATTGGAAGAATGTCTGGAGCTTCTATTTCCACGTGGTATTCTAAGAGTTGTTGATTTGTATCCTGAAGTCTGGTTTGTTAAAATTCTAAAAGTAGTTAGTAACTCTAGATAGGGCACCCTCTTAATGTGATTTAATGCTCCTATACACAGGGAAAGACCATGCAGACCTAAAAAAATGTGACTTTGAAATAATAATTTTGAGAATCTTTATTTGAACATCATTTCTCAAATTGCTTTTACAGTATGTGTTGCTATAAATGCTTCAGTATGTTTTGAAGTGCCTAAATAATAAATACTAAGGGGGAAGAAAAACTTCTGACTTTGATTCTCTGAAAAGCTGTTATTGATCAATACGGCCTTAAAAAATGATGTCTTACAACATGGGTGATATAGAAGTTGGAAACCCACACTGGTTTCTGGAAGTGTCTCACCATTCCGAAATTACATCAGTGTGGTCTGTTCCATTCTCGGGTGTGTAGAGGGAGTTTTCTATATGTACGCACAACACCAAACTGCATTTAGATGAGTCGATGTGTATTTGTGTGCTGGGTCTGACAGCTCAGGGGTTGGCTGCTTAAGTACCACGGACAGAGGCTCTATGAGGCAGTCGGGATCTGCTGATAGGCATCAGCAAACCACTGCCGGGGAGGTGCTGGTTGATGTACCAGAGCTGCTTGGTATGTGTGGCTCAGCACAGAAGATACCGGTACCAAAGAGCTTCACCAGTTTGCTGTGTGAGGTCTCCTTGCAGCAGCACACTCGATGTTCTTTTATACTTTGATGTTGAACTTCTGGAAAATTGAATTGTTTTTGTCTCTTTTTTACTTTACTGCTTCCTACAGGCCCATCTTCTTCCCAGAACCTCACCCTTGCTTTCTGAGAGTCTATTGCATGATAGTAAAGAAATATATTCAAGGCTTATTTTGTTTGGTCATTGCATCAGTATTTGTCCTGTGTATTTCTGTATTTAACCAAAACTCATCTTTGGTACTCAGAAGATGGGTCTTGAGTGCATGTCTGGCATGTTCTTTATGCAGGATTCTCCTGACTGTTAAATTGGTCAGGAGAGTAACCAATCTCCACATCTGTGCAGCTGGCTTTGTTCGTGGGAATGCTGTAGCTGTACACGAAAGGTATGAAAGCCTAGATCTGAGTAAACCCCCAAGAAGTTGTAGTTCCATCTGTGTCAGTAAACGGACTTATCTGTTACTTTCCCAAAGCCTCCTGCTGCATCAGGAGAACAAGAGCTTTTATACCCTTTGTGATGTCTAACATGTTAGTGGCGGTCAGTTGAACCAAACTGTTATGCAGCCATTCCAAAAGCTAGGCCATTTTATGAAAAATAAATCTAAGTGGATAATAACAGTCTTGTATTGTCATTATATCATACTGTGTTTCTCTTAAGTGACTGTTGAATCCCACTTCACCAGAGCTTGAACAGCACACTCAACAGCACTGGAAAGAAGGAGCCAACTCTTACTAACTTTCTGGGTGGCCATTTGATGTAAAGCCGTTTTGTCAAATATAGCACATCAAATCTTGTTGTAAATACCAACACCACATAAAGGAGAGATGGCAGTGTAATGTTTGGTTCACAAGAGCAAGCTAATATCTTCATTGTAGCATCCATGGAAGATTCTGCTGCTCAGATAGTTACGTGAGATCTATGCAGTCACATAGAATCATGGAATGGTTTGGGTTGGAAGGGACCTTAAGGGCCACCTAATTCCAACTGCCCTGCCATGGCAGAGAACCTTCCACTAGACCAGGTTGCTCAAAGCTGCATCCAGCATGGCCTTGAACACTTCCAGGCATGAGGCATTCACAGCTTCTCTGGGAAAACTGTTCCAGTGCCTCGCCACCCTTACAGTAAAGAATTTCTTCCTAGTATCTAATCTAAACCTATCCTCTTTCAGTTTAAAGCCACTACCCCTTGACCTATCTGTACATGCCCTTGTTAAAAGTCCACACCAGCTTTCCTGTAGGCTGCCTTTAGGTACTGGAGGGTGCTATGAGGTCTCCCTGGAGCCTTTTATTCTTCAGGCTGATCAGCCCTAGCTCTCTTGGCTTCTCTTCATAAAGAGGTGCTTCAGCCCTGTGATCAGCATAGGGGTTCTCCTCTGGATCCTCCCCAACAGGTCCACAGGTTTGAAGGGAAATAATTGCTTAACCCTGTATTGTCTGTGATTCTTCAGAATGCGTTGTCAGGTTGGGATTCATGACTGTCCTCTTTCCTGGCTTTAAGAAGGGTGTTTAATTACAAGAAGCCTAAGTTAGTAGTACGTAGTGTTGAAACATGGAGAGCACATATAGGGGTCCAAAGAAATGCTTGGTTTAAAACTCAAGTGGTGTTTTCGTGAGAGCTGTGGACATACTGGGATCCATTCTGAAATACAAGTCTGGAAACTATTGCCGTTGTCCTGTTCATTCTTTGTTAGTTTCTAAAAAATTATCAGAGCTTCTAAGTATCTGTATTTCTTTCTAGGAACATTGTCGTAACTATTAAAGGGCATAATGCAGAATCCGTTAACAATTTCTGCAGGTATAGTATGCTTTCTATACTTTTTTTTAGAAATTAGATGCTTATGATTCTAGATGTGGAAGAATTCTCATCATTATTAATCGCTGTATTACTTGTGTCTAGTATTCTGCTGTGGTGTGATTTGGGGAAAAAAAAGCCATTACTGCAGCATTTATCACTTTAAACAATTACAATGCTAAAATTGTTTTCTTCTTTAGGGCATTGCTAATTACTGTTAACACCTGTAGTTGAAACTTGAATTGCATAAATCTGCTTCTTGTTTGATCAGCAGAATTAAATATTCAGGTTTTATTAAAATTTTTTTTAATCCTCATGTATTTGAAAATCCCAGTTATATTTGATCCCCATATTAAATGGGGTCAAATCTGTCTGTAAATTATGCTACGCAATTAACAGAAACAGGAAAAACATTAACTTTGATTTTCTAAAAATGCCTTTTCTCCTGCATTCCCATCCGTACTAGTATTTTTTTTGTGTTTAATTCTTTCTTCTGTGTGGTCTCTTCAAAAGTTGTCTTTTATTTGATTTAGTTTTCAGTAGGGTTAATGTCTTGATTTTTTCCCTCCATTATTAATAAGGGTATTTGTGTAGTCCCAAGCCTCTAAATGTGTAGCTGTAACTTCAGTTTCCTTTCCCTTTTGATCTGTGTCTTAATGCTATAATGTTTAAATACGATTTTTTTTAACATGAATGACATTTTTAATGATACTTAAATGTGAGTGAACGTTTGATGGATATGACATCAGCTCTAATGGACCTTTCAGAACCATTGCTGGTTGTCAGTTAAGTTTCCATTGTTAGTACTTATGTTAATTAAGAAGAGCACTATATATTACTTAATTTGAAGCCTTGAGCTTTTACTGTCATGTAAGTGTATACTTACCTGTTTTGTGAAGACTGAGTATTTTTATGATGCTGTAATAGTTCTGAGGAAGCTGTTCCAGAAGCATGTCATTCTAATTGATCTTAGTTGATGAGTTCTGTGTCTCCTGGGACTGTTCTTTCAAGGAAGACAGTACTTACTGTTGGGTAAAGCTGTCCACCCCAGAGTGTGCTCTATGTTCCCATGCTTGTGACTGAAGCACTTAATTCTAATACTTAAAGGCATTAATTTAATTTTTCCTTTCTGTAACAGGAATTTGACCCTGGTTATAGTCTTACGTTAAAGCCATTTCTGAATAGTAGGAGGAGAATAGACTGTGAAGCTGTTTGCAAACTTCAGATTAATCATTTGCTTTGAGATTTTTTTGAACGGCTTTTTCTTTTTTCTGCTAAATCAAAATCCATTCCAGTCAGTATCCTGTTACTAACTTGTACCCAGAGCGAATAGCAAACTTGGAAGTGAACTTCCATGTTAGAAATCACAGAAAATAACAGAGTAAGCTGAGTTGGAAGGGACCCACAAAGGTCAGAGAGTTCAACTCCTGGTGCTGCACAGCACCATCCCCAAGAGTTACACCATGTGCTGAGGGCATCATCCAAAAGCTTCTTGAATTGCCAGGTTTGGTGCTGTGACCACTTCCCTGGGAAGCCTGTTCTAGTGCCCAGCCACCCTCTTTCCTGATATCCAACCTACCCCTCCCCGACACAACTTTAGACCATTCCCGCGTGTCCTGTCATTTGTCACCAGAGAAGAGAGCAGTGCTTGCCCCTCCTCTTCCCTGCGTAAGACTACAGTGAGTTCTCCCCTCAGTCTCCTCCAGGCTGAACAGACTGAGACCTCCGCCTCTCCTCACACAGCTTTCCCTCAAGTCTTTCACCATCTTTGTGGCTCTCCTTTTTATGCTTTCTAACAGCTTTATATCTTTCTTACATTGTGGCACCCAAAACTGGCCCCAGCACTCGAGGTGAGGCCGCCCTCATGCAGAGCAGAGTGGGACAATCCTCTCCCTTTGCGTGGCTGGTGATGCTGTGCTGGATGCCCCCTAGGACATGGTTGGCCCTCCTGGCTGCCAGGGTACTTCTGACCGATGTTCAACTTGCTATGGATCCTCAGGTCCCTTTCCATGGCACTGCTCTCCAGCCTCTCATTCCCCCATCTCTACATCCAGGGTGCCCCATCCCAGGTGCAGAATCCTGCACTTAGCCTTGTTGAACTTCATGTGGTTGGTGATTGTCCAGACCTGTAACCGAGGTCTCTCTGCTGGGCCTCCCTAGATCATGACCAGGAGCTATATCAGTGTGAAATTATGATATTCTATAAATATATTAGTCTCAATATATTTTTTTGCTATGATACTTTTTTGTCTTTATATCAAGTATTACTTGTTTCTTAAATGTAACACTTTGAAAATATGGAAGTTATTAGTAATTTGTAATGATTTATGTACAACTCTAATGTTGGTACATTTCTTACAAATAAAACTTTTGAAAATAGTTTATATTGGAAATGGAACCTATCCATCAGTTACACGCAGTGTGGCATATTTGTCAGTGTTTCTGTACTTTAAGTGTGCTCATTATTTTTCAGTTAATTATGGAAGTAATGATTAGTGCAAGTTCTTAGCAAGTTCTTTGAGTGACAGCTAAACCCTTTGCTGCTGCCATTTGTCATGTAATAGCAGGTGTTCTGTAATGTGATCTGTACTACTTCGAGACATCTGTATTTTTCTCAGTTTGAAATATTTTATAAGGGCGACTGTCTTTTATGTAGCAAGCAATTGTAACACCATGTTCGTCTAGATGCATTTTTCTGAAAAATGATAAGTATCTGACTTGTCAAATCTTATTTTTTCCTCAGAATTTTGAAATTATCATTTCATTCATATGACAACGTATGACATGACAACAATCATTGAAGCATTATATTAGACTATTCACACTCATGTTAAATATTTACCATTGGGCAAGCGTTGGTATTTTTTATAATGCTCTGTAATGACATACAATATCACTGTGCCTTAGTGAACTGAAATAATGTTGGCATTGCCAGATTTATAAAATGTTTTTGTTAAATGACTCTTTACATGAAAGAATTGTGTATCTTATACAAATATTTTGCAAAACATAAGGCTGTCCTGGTTTATTTATCTAATAGGTTTCGTCTTTTTAAAATACACTTTGGAAAAGGGTATCACATGCTAAAGTAATAGTTTTGGTTTTTGAGCATGTTTATTTTAATTTTTTTAGAATCATAGGTCAAGTGTGGTTCTGTACATTTTGTATCCATGTTAGTATGGTTATTTGGTGCTGGGAGATCTCAAACTTCCATTAGCCTTGTAAATGTGTTTCTTAGCATCAGCTCTCACTTTGCTGGAACCCCTGCTGGCTTTATATGATTAACATAAATGCAGGTGCAAATAGCATTTATGTACTTTGATAGAAAGCAGTTGGAGACATTTCACTGTGGGACACGACACTTTCATATTGTGTACATCTGTTCAAATAATGTATCCAAGCCAGTGACATGAATGCAAGGATAAAACATCTGCCCCTGAGACCATTTGCCATGCAGCAGATGCTTACATCTTTATTTATGCAGATGGTTTGTGTGATGAGCTGAGCAATGATGAAAGTGAGAAAGTTTGACAAAGATTTCAGGGTATTCCTTGGGATGGGAAAATATTTTGGTAACATTGCTTTGTTTTCATATGACTACTGAAGGAAGAACATCCAGGGTAAATACTGGTGCTTTCTAGTAACATGACGTGCCATTTTGGGCACTGACTAGATTAACACAAGATCAATAAAGGATTTTTTTTTTTAATCTCAGGTACAATAGTCGTACTGCAGTTACAGAGGATGATAAATAGTTTAATAGAAGTAATTACTTTTAAGCGGGAAGGCTCAACAGCTTTGCTTTAAGATGTTCTCAAGTTATACAAAACATTGGATTGACTGACAAGTTCGCAGACGTAGAATGTTTTGAAATACTAAGGCAACTTGTCACGAAGTTGTTCGGAGGTTGGGTGCAGTACCTAATTTTTCAGGGCAAGCCATATTTAGCATTACAAAATGATTAGGCAAATAGAGTAGCCTGTCTGTTGTTTGAAACTTACAGCAGGGCAGTGGCCGTGAGCCGCGGCTCTAAGCCGGGCTGGCCCCTGAGGAGCGGGGGCTGCCGGCGCGTCCTGCGGGGCCGGGGCGGCGGGACGGGCACCGACTCCCTCTGCTGGGCTCCGCTGCCGGGGCTCCTTTGTCTGCAGCACCGCCACGGACACGGGAGCGCCGTCAGCGCTGGGCTGCGGCTGCGGCACACGTCGGGCTAAGGGTGTTGTCTCTGGCCTACATTCCTGGCTGAGGAACGCGGAGGACTTCGTTCCTCTTTTCCATCCCCTCGTTTGCTGGCACCACTGCCGGGCTTTGCTGATCCATTATCACCTCTCAGCAGTGTATTCCGTAGTTCCTTTACAGCACATCCCCAGCACCTTCTCTTGAGAACCAGTGCTGCCTTTAAACAGCAGGGTGACTAGCATGGACAAGCTAGCAATGCCAATAAGCACTGCAAATAATTGTAACTATGCACTGGGGGAGGAAAACCAATCAGATACTGTAATTTAAATTGTTTTCTGATGCATCCTACTGCCAATAAGGCCTAGCTGTGTTCAAGTTCAGCAGCAGGTGATAATTTTATATGTTCTGAAAACGAATGTTTGCCTAGCCAGGACCATAGTATTTTAGAAGGTGTTTTAGTGTTCCTATGCTATACAGATCTATGTCTGTCTTTGAAAAAACATACATACCTATTTGAAACATGGTGGAGATCCTTTAATCTTTATTTTTGTTTTAATCTTTAGTGGAATTAACTACAGGTAGCAATGTCATATCTCAGCCAGAGCTGGAGAGTCTTTTTCTGAAGAAATCTGGCTCATGAAGAAAGTAAAGGGGGCACAACTAGAGCAAACAAAAACCTTAGATAGGGATTCCACATTCAAAAGTCAGACCACTTAGGTAATTTTCAATGAAATTACCTATTAACAAAATCCCCCAGCAAATACGCTCCAGCTATCCTCGAAGTTTAACAATTGTTCTGGTCCTTTCTTTGGGGAGTGATAAACTTTATATATAGTTTGTAACAGAAGACTCAAAATAGGCCAAGCCAAGACTGACAGTCTTCTGATCCTCTGGTTATAAGGGAACATATTTGAGGTTTGTACTACAGAAGTCACCATGCAGATGTTTTTAATGCCTCAAGTAAAATATAGTTGCAATATTGAGCCAAAGTGGCAAATTAATTGTTTTCTCATGCATACAGTCTTTCTTTAGAAAAAAGTGCACTGATTCTCACTAAAAAAAAAGTGGTACTCTTTAGCAGGAATAAAACTTTTGCTTTGTTTGTTGTGTTCTTTATTTGCACATCAGTGCTTGCAAAAAAATTAAATTTTGGAAGTAGGAGGCCTAATTCCCTTACTGAAGTGAGACATATGTGTTTTCTGTCCCAAAGAGGGTTGAACTCTCAGATGTTATGTTGTCTTCTTTGAAAGGAGAGCAAAAATCTAATCAGAAACTATGTTATGATTTATTCATAAAATTGTTCTACTTGACCGTTTTGTGCTGCACAGTTTTTGAAGAATTCTGCCTTCATTTTTTTAGCAGACTTGGTCATTACTGTTTCCCATACTTAAGAGAAAATAAGTCTATTAATTACCACTTACATTAGGCATATTAAAGTTTTGTCCATGTTGATTTGATCTTGATAGACCCTTTAAAAATGACTTTACAGGGGATGAATTGCTATTTAGGTCCATATCTTTCCTGATGCTCTCTAAAAGAAATTTCAACTGGCAATTCTCCCAGGAATTTTTGAAAATCCAATTACAGGTGTTTATCCCCAGTTTCTAAAGTACCTAATTTATATTTGCAGTACTGTTGGGGGGTTATGAATCACTCGTTTATGACCAGTGCTTCCATCACCTCCCTTCAACTATTTCCTGAACAATTAGTTCCCCCAAGTGGCTGCATCACTGCAGCTGTGCTTTGCAAATCTTCAGGGATGATGTCCTCTATGGAACAGAATGACTGGGCAAAACCAACAAAGATAACCACTGGACTTGCAGTGATACCGAAGTAATATCCATTTTACTCAAGTACATCCTGTCAGAGCACCAAGGTTTCTAGATAATGCCCACTTGCAGGCTGACGTGGTTGGTTGCTGAAACCAGCAGAGGCATAAATAAGTTGAAATACAGTCTTTGATGAGGTATCTAACAGTGTGTCTCAAACAGAAGTTCCGTACTTAAATAGAAATCAAATTCAATCACTGTGTGGTTGCAGAGGCCAGGCACCATTTTGAGCTCTTAGTTCTTATACTGCCGTAGTGAGAAAAGTCTGCATGTAATTTCTTCAGTTCTAAAGGTGGAAAAAGTTATTAGTAATTACAGATGCTTTATGTTTAGCTTTCTTTATGCCAGCTTTCATTTCTTGATATGAAAATATTTTGATCTGCTTAAGACCTATTAATTTTGTTGACTTTAATATGAAATGAGTAGCTTATAACTTGAAAGACTGTACCTTCAAAAAAATGGAAAGCTTATAAAGTTCACAAACACTGCATGAGAGGTGCTAAAAAGACATGTAGATCTGCTAATAAATGTATTTTAATTCACTGCAAAAGTGTTTAAAAATCTCTTTATGTATATTTATTCTGACTCTTAGGAAGGACTTTGAAGACTTTCTTCCTTTATACAGTAGCACAAAAAAGCCTTTTTTAAATAGGAGGTTGTGATAAGCCATGCACTGCTCACATTTTATATAGGAAGTTGCTTTTGAATAGTGACATACCTATGCGTGGCTAATACATTTCAGATCGCTACTCAAAAAGTTTACCTCAAAGCTGTTGGCCACTTGTTATTCCCTACAGAAATAGTATTTCATACATATTTTAAAAGTTATTTGCATTGGGACACTACAGAGATCTATGAAATCTAAATCTATGAAAAATCAAAAATTATGTCTTAAGTAGTACTGTTGCTACTGCTGCTAATATAGTGACTAAATTTCTTGATATGTTAACTTGTGTTTAACAAATCTGCTTTAGTATGGGTATTTTTTTATGTTATGCTTTCTTCTGGGGACAAAGGTACTAAAGCCAAGATGCTGGTGAGATTGATGGGCAGTTAAAAAATTTATTCCTTGTATCTAGTCTGAATCTACCTTCTTTTAGTTTAAAATCATTATTCTTTGTCCTCTTTCTGCAAGCACTGTAAAAAAGTGTTGCCGTCTTTCTTTTCAGCCCTCTTCAGATATTGTAAGGCCTCAATTAGGTTTTCTTGGAGCCTCCCTCAAACTAAACAACCCCTTTATTCTCTCAGCCTTTCCTCACACAAGGGGTGTTCCATCCTTCTCATCATTTTTGTCACCCTACTCTGGCCTTGCTCCAACAGGTCCACGTCTTTCTTCTGCTGGGGTCCCCAGAAATGAACACAGAACTCCAGGTGCAATCTCTCCAAAGCAGAGCAGAAGGGCAGAATCCCTTCCCTCACCCTGTTGCCCACGGTGCTTTGGATGCAGCCCAGGACACTGTTGGCTTTCTGGACTGCAAGTGCACATTTCCAGCTCACGCTCAGTTTTTCATCCAGTACCCCCAAGTTCCTCTTGGCAGAGCTGCTCTGAATCACTTTAGCTCCAGCCTGTATTGATACCAGGGACTGTCCTGACCCATGTGTGGGAACTCATGAGGTTCCCATGGGGCCACTTGATCTTGTCCAGGTCCCTCGGGCATCATATCCTCCAGGTGTGTCAGCTGCACCTCTCAGCTTGGTTTTGGCTGCAAACTTGCTGAGGGTGCAATTGTCCCTCCCATTGTTTGTGTCACTGATGGAGATACGAAACAGCAGTGGTCCCAGTACGGACCCAAAGGACACCACTTGTCGCCCATCTCCATGCAGACATTGAGCTCTTCACCATTACCTTCCAGCCAATTCCTTAACCATCCAATAGTGTATCTATCAATAGAGTCTGTACCTCTCCAGTTTAGAGGAAAGAGTGTTGAGGAGGACCGTGTGAAAGGTCTCTCCTATGAAATCCTACGCTTTGAAACAACAGAGGAAAGCAATTTGGGAAGTTGAGAAAGTGGCATGATCTAATTTTTTTTTTCCTTAAGTTATGTTAGATCTGTATAAACTTTGGCATAAATCAATCTATGGTTAATAGTGCAGAAAGGATGTTTCAGACAAAAACAAAAGACTGAATTAGAGCGGAAACTGAAGAACTTCTCTGGATACAAACTATGTACCCATGATCTTGGATTACTGTATGACTTACCTCTGCGAGGTGGTGGTTTATGCTAAAAATAGTTTTAGCTTATTCCCACACTGAAAAATGCCACTAGGAATTTTAATGTTGAGCATCCTCTTTAATGGAGTTCAACTAATCTAAAAAAAAAGTGTACCTTTGTTATCGCAATGTGCTCTTCTGCTAAGAAGTGTCTTTTGGAGACCATTTAAGGAATCCAGGAAGCATCCCACTGCTCACAGAATTTCTTGAAATGCACTATAATCCTAATCCCTTAAAATAATAAACGTCTTTACAGACTGTAAAGAAGACCTTTCTAAATTATAAAATGCTTATTGCACAACCAGCAAATCACATTTATGCTCAAATCAAATTTAATTATATATATAACTTTAAAAATACATCTTAAAGCTTCTAGCATTTTAAGAAATTATTTTGCTCTTGTTTCTCCTGTGGTATACCAGAATAAATTTTCTAAGTGTATTTGCACATTCTGTATCTTAGTGTTTGTGTGAATGATCTATGTTGATTTTCCAGTCTTGCATTAAAATACTTTTTTATATTGTTTATTTTTCTAAACTAGTTTAAATTGCACAAAAAC
The DNA here is from genome assembly GCA_013389985.1 of Dryoscopus gambensis. Lineage (NCBI taxonomy): Eukaryota > Metazoa > Chordata > Aves > Passeriformes > Malaconotidae > Dryoscopus > Dryoscopus gambensis. The sequence goes on along the minus strand of WEIT01015089.1, from coordinate 173,001 downwards.
ATGCTTATGTAAATATAATTGTATTACTCTTTAAAAAATCAAGTACCGAAAAGGTAAGAAATGTGAGATGCCTCTTTTGATTTAAATGCTTCTCCTTTCCACATCGCATGTAATGTTGGTTACCTGTCTTAAGTCTGCATTTAATTCCCGTATCCCACCCTGATTCTTTGGCCTGGACACTTTTCAAGTCTCATTTCTAGTCTTGTCCTTTTTCTGCTTGCCCTGTTTATTCCCGTGTTTCTCTTCCACACTGTCAGCTCTGCAGTTCAGAGATAAGGAGAAGCCATTTCCTTGTTCCAACTTGGGTACTTGGACCTAAAGCTATAGTGCAGGGAAAATCCGGCCCAGCCTGAAGCAGGAGCACGTTGTAATCGTTGGAAAAGTTAGCTGCTTGAAGTATCTACTGAACACATGCCCAGAGTCTACAGCTTTGCCTAATTTGGGCAGCTTTTCAGAGATCAAAGAGACATTGCTGTGTTGCATATCAAGGTCTTCACCCAGTGCACAGATGTGTTACTAGATTCATCTTTTTTTTTTTTTTCTTTTTTTAAAATACAGACGTACTGAGAATGGCTGGTATTTTCTGTTGGAATTAATTTTAGAAAATTATCTGATGCAAATACCCAGAACAGAACGTTCCACCCAGGTAGTTATTATTAGCAAAGGTAGAAACAACTGCAAATTAATTACTGTAATGTATGAAGCTGGACACTCATGGTTTGTAGCCTTTGTTACTGATCTTTCTTTGTATGGGTACATGACAAAACTGGTTTTGAACACAGAAGTCCAAATTCTGTTTTCTATAATATCTGCAGTTTATTTACATGGAATTATGGGAAGTGTAAATGAGCATAGAATTTAGCCCCTGTATTAAAACTCCTCACTAAAGCTACTGAATCTTCATTTTTTGAAGCATTTTGTTTTGCTGCTGTTGACTGTCTGCCATGACAGTGAAGCTAAACCATCCCATCTGTTTGCCACATTAACCAGCTTTACTCAATTATTAAGATATCACTTTGCATTTGGCATGTAATATATTAGATTTTAAGTGTGTTTTGAGGAGAGAAAAATGACGAAGAGCAAGAAGCAGTAGTTTCCTTAATGCATTAACTGGAAGTGAATGTTTTATATTGCCATTTTATATTGTCTTTTTCTGGGTTTTGTTGCTTTTGGGGGTTTGGTCGTTTTGATTTTTTTTTGTCCTGAGATCTTTTTATAACTGACTGAAGCACTTTTGCAGGTGGTGTTTTTTTGCATGCTAATCCTGCAGAGAAAAATTGTGTCCAACAAAGTATGCTGGGTCAGCAAAAGGAAGAAACTTGTGCTGGAAAGACAGTACTCACAGGTATTTAGCGTGTATGGAGATTTGGCAAAATGAATGATTAACTATCATTGGCAGAAAAAGATCTAATGTTGTGTTAGAAAGTTGTGCATTTTTTTTCCCCCGCTGAACAGATACTCTTCCTTTCAAAGTTAGCAAAAGACTCAGCAGTGTTAATATGCATTGAATATTCATTAGTCTTTGTCTGTATTCTGTCTTTTCCTTCAAACCAAGATGATGGGTTTTATTGGTGTTATTTTCTCTCCCATGTTCATTCATACACAAATTAAATATGTACCTGCACAACCGAGGTGGACCTACAGAGATTATTTAAAAAATGAACATCATTTCTCAGTGGCTTCTGTGGTGGCTATGTGGTGGTTATTTTCAAAATAGACTGAATAGTACTGAAAATTACATTTCTTCTGATACTTTCCACAGCATCTTGAGTTCAGCAATGTTGTGTGCTTTACACAGGGAACAAATTAAAGGAAGTATAAAAATAAGGCAGATTAGGCTGGAGTAGACCAGACTTGGATGACTTGGGATGGAAGGGGAACCATGAAGAAACAGCAACCCGTGGAGACTCTGTTTCCTCCAGAGAACTCTTCCCAGCATGGCTCTATCAGAGAATTTAATGCATCATTGATTTTTGTATTGGTGTGTTACTGTCCACTTCTATACAATTTTAAAGGTATTTAGAAGGGATGAAAGCTTATGACATCCTGCAGGTTTCTGAGTGATTTGATACTTGCAGGTCCTAGCATGGTAGCCATTAATCTTTTAACAGAGAATTCTAAAGTAAATGGGTTGAACTGCATTTGATTTAGTCTTGTGTGTAATTATTTAGAAGTGTGTACCTGTTGCCCCAACTCCACACCCATCTGAAAGATTGAGGACAGAGCAGTTAAAAATGAGCTTCACATCCTTCATATATTAAATCTCATAATAAATTTCATTTATTTCCTTTGTTATTAATGAAAATTTTAAAGAAAGTATAAAAAGGGTTGCTTTCCAGTGAAGGATCTGCAGACTGACTTGTAGAAAGAATGTTGTCTAAAATGAAGGGCCATCCTCATAAATGCCACTGCAGAGCCTCCCTTAACTGAAGCTTCCCTTTCTTAGGTGAAGAACTTCATGGGATTGCATAGGCACAAAGGCTTTTCCTCAAGTCACAGCTGACAAGTCAAAATGAGTCCTTTGAATCAGTGACAGAAATATTTGGAATAAATAATTTGGAAGAAATGGAATGCCCCTGAAAGATGCGTATGAGGTTTCCAAGCAGCCTTTGCACAAGCCAGACAGCCAGAGCATATCCAAATCCTTCAGTGTGGTGAAGACATGAATTACTATAGCTCTGTCTGTGTGCAAAGGAAGTTGTTCAAACTTTTCACCAGCTATAAATGGAAAACAGAATTTTGGTCACTGATGATACTTGCATGCTCTGTGTGGGGTCAGTAGAACCTCCAGTCTATGAATTCACTGGCTGCTTTCTCCTGATCCAAGATGTTAAATAGTCTTCCACCAGTTCTTCCAATTAGCTTTCCCAGTCTGCAAGCAAAATATTAACTAAGTCTGAAGCATCGTCAGACCGCTAGTCTGCATCTAGCCCTTCTCTATATTTAGGCACTGGCTAAGCAGCTTAACTACAGTAGCTGTGTTGGAGGGGAGGGAAATGCAGAGTTGAGTATCCTTTGCTTTCCAGAAGCACTGCAATGAATATTTCTGCACTAAAATGTCTAATATAAACTTGTGAAAAGGGAAAAAAAAAAGTTGTACTGAAGGTTGGTACCAAACATAGCTTGCCTGGAAAACTTATTTATGATAAAATTACACTAGTTGGAGAAAGTGTTTGTATAAAAATCCCTTCTCAAACAGTTCTATCAATTCTTAGTATTGTGTTAACTGTGTAAGAAGGATATTGGTCTAAACAGATCTTGTTTCAAAGAGCATCTTGTGTTTGATATTGATGTCTTGGCTTCTAGAGCAACACTGTCCTGTAGAGTGCTGAGAAAATATGTGGAGATGCTTTCTTTATAGAAAAGTGATTTTACTGCTTAATTTTGCATTAGGCAAGTCAATACATTTCAGAAACATATGTTTTTTTAAAAAGCTAGTGCCATACATTATTTCTACAAATATTTCCTCCTAACCTTAAATTAACCTTGTTTTTGTGGCTGCCATTTGTAGAGGTGGCATGTCCACAGCGAAACTTCCACTTTTCCTGTTACCAGTGGTTGAAGAGTGGGTGCCTTGTAACTTGGAGTAGCACAGGTAGTAGTCTGCTGAAATGCTGGCTTTCCTAAAAGTTTTATGCAAATCAATGAATGAAATTTTGAAATAAAAAGGGAGAGGAACAAGAGAAATGAGAGAGAATGGAAACAGCTTCATGTTGAATACTGTGGCAAGCTGAATAGCTGCTGATTTGGAGAACGGCGAGCATAATCTGGAGAAATAAGAACTGACTCTGTCACCTAAAAGGAAAGTGCATTTATTCTGTCATCTGCTGTATTTAAGCTATACAGTTTGACCTGTAACTATCATTGAAGTTCAGGGCTAGTTTGGTTAGTGATTACAATACTTTACATAATTTTATTGTCCTTCTCAGTAGTACTTAAATTGTTTGTTTAAAAAAAACCCCAAGAGGATACCTTGCAGGAAACAAATAATCATGTGACTACTAATAGAAATCTTAGCAGCTGAAAATGTAAAGGTTTCTATATATCTAGTGACTAGAATGTAAAAAAAAAAACAATTAAAAATTGAAAATAAAAAGTGCTGTAGGGAAACAATTTTAAACATATCATGTTTCTGCTGTTTCGAGGTTGCACAAATTTTGTAGGCCTGGACTTATCCCTATGTGCAGGGATCTCATTTTTGTGTAGGAATTCCATATGTACAGTAACCCAGTCTGCACAGAATGTCTAGAAATTCAGAACATCTCTATAGACATTGAGCAGAAAGAAAGTTATGGTGGTGCCCAGTAGTTTCACTTAATTGGAGTATAAAGAAAGTACATAATGGGCTTGGGGTTTGATGCAATAGATGGCAATAAAATGATCAAAGGCTTATGCTCTGCATAGTTATTGCTCTATGAATCTGCTGATCAAAGAGTTTTCAAAAACATCAGATCTACTAAATATGAACTATGCAGTTTATATGTGATTGCTCAGTGAATCCAGCATGTCCTGAAGGCAGTGGCTTTACTGCACATGTGCATACCATGAATATGCATGTATATCTGTCCAGAAGTTCTGGTCATGAAACATGATAGGTCTGTAGCTTGCAGTGCTTGTTGCAAAGTGTGTGACATCTAAGAAGAACATCCAGGATTATGATAAATTTACTGGCATTTCCAGTGTTAGTAGTAATTCAGGATTACCTTTTTAAGTACAGAATCACCTATAAGTGCATTTGTAGTGTAGTAATACAAGTCTTTAAAATGGCAAGGAATGGAAACTTTCCTATGGAATTACCTTATTACAATATTTCAAGGTTCCAGCATTTACTTTCAGATATTCTATTCAAATGTGATTCCTCTCTCAAAATTATTTTTGCTTATGTCCAAATTGCCTTTCTGCCTGGGGTCTTTGTAGCTGAATTTTCAATAGTTGGGATTTCCTTTTTTCCAGGAAACCTGTTCCAGGTTTTAAGAACTGGAAGCATCAATAATTGAATTTGGTAATGAGACTGATAGATGAAATGGTAGTGGTACGATTAACTATATATCAAGTCCTTTTCTATGGAATCTGAAAGCTCAGCAGGTGTCATTGCTGCCTAATGCATATTATATCATATTAATTTTATCTTTTTCCTTTTGTTTGTTTTAATTATTCTCACATTCTTTACTAAAAACATTTGCGACTTTAACAAACACAAATAGAAACAGGAAGGAATTGTGAAGTAACCTTGACAAATTGCATCTGTCAAGAAAATGTTTAAATAACCTATAGTAGTTCTGTTGTGTGCTAGTGGCACATGAGTAATTTTTGTGATTGGGTATATAACAGTAGTTCATATTCACATATTCTTTCAAGTCCTTCTTGATTTTATTATACCTTATTTGCATGTTTTGTAGCAGGACTTTTTCTGGAAACTTTGGTCTGTATCTGATAAAACCCACAAATTCTAAATATTAGAGAAAGTCTGAAAGATAGCGTGATTCTGTTGGAGGGATGATTAGAGCTGGTGCTCAGAGAAGTTCTGTGTCATGGAGCTTAAATCCTGTCCCTGTTCTTCCAGCAGAGTATTGCCAGCATGCTCTTGCAGCTTTTCCAGGGCTGAAGAGGCTTATGGGTGTATTTGTTCTGAGATGTCATGTGGTTTCTAACCTCGAATGAAACATCCAATTAATATTTGATTAAGAAGAGATTTTTTTTTGCATATCTGTGTTTAAGCTTATTGCTTCAGACAGTGCTTTTCTCTGTGAAACTTTTGCAATTCTAAATTTAACTTGGTGGTCATTTAAATGCCTAAATATTTTTAATAAGTTTGTGTGTAATAGTATCCTTTGTAAGCAGTTTTATTCTTGAGAGAGTAATTTTTTAAAAATACTGTGTATCATATTACATCTTTGTTATGTTATTCTTACAGATAAACAGAAATCCCCTTCGGATATAATACAAAGTTTTCAGAAGAAAAGTCAGTTTAGGACCATTGCTCCAAAAATGGTACCAAAAATTTCAACATCTGGAGTGGTTTCTTGTCTTCAGTCATCTTTGCCTGAGCCAATTACACCAATTTCAGCTTCACGTTCCAAGCCACTGGTGGTACCAGCTCAGAACTACGCTGTCATGCAGGTGGCTGCTCACAAGGGGACGTTTTCCCTGTTGGCTGTGCCGTGTGTTGCGCCTGCCCTAACACAGCAAGTTCAGCAGTCAGCTGTGGCCCCTTCTGAAAACCTAAAGCTGCCCATCCCCAGGTACCAGCCTGTAAGAAATAAATTGCTGAGTGACAAAAAACCAGCACAAATCTCTGGTTTGAGTGCACGTAACAAGATCCCTACCAAGGCACTGATCTCGTCACAGACTTCCGCCAGGACTACTCTAACTGAAGACTGTCCTGAAGCTCATTCTAGTTCAGATTCAGCTGAACAAGGGATGATAACAGACTGTGAGTCAGCTGAAATTGGAGTTGCCACATTAGTAAATAAAAGCAATTGTGTGGAATCTAGATCTCCTTTAATGAACAAAACTGAAATTGCTAGCAATAGTGTTTCTGGACCATCTGTAGTTGAAGACTATCTATCCAAGACAGCAAGAACAACTAATCCCATGAAAGTAAGTCTACACTCTGTCAAGACAGCATCAGAAACCACTAGAGAGTCACTTCTGACATCTGACAAACTAAAGGAAAAACCCACAAATTCTGCAAATCCTGTTGCTGTCTTGTCACCAGCAGTTTTTGGCAGTACAATTCAGATGACTCCATCAGCACCAAAAGGAAAACTTCCTATTTTGCCTTACTCAAGGATGAAAAATTCAGTATTCTGTAAATCTAAGCAGAATACTAATGCTATGGATATATCTGGTCATTCACTAAAATCTGAGTGTGAAAAGAGACCATCTTTGATGAAAACCAAAGCCTTTGATAAGCAATTAGCTGTATCATTTACACAAGTCCCCAAACAAACCATTCTAGAAAATACCTTCTCTCCATCCAGCAAAGTGGATGATGTCAACAGTCTTAAAAAATTGAACAGTGCAACCTCTAAAAGAAGAGGCAGGAAGAAAAGAGCCCCAGATGATTTATTGGCATTTCAGGCCAAGCGAAGGAAATGCATCATTAATAAGTTTAGAGAGGGAAAAGAGGGGGCAGAGGTTGATATTCAGACACCTGAAGACAATAAAGCAGAAGCAGTGAAAAAATACCGCAGTATCAGACCAAAACCAGTGGTAGTTCTGCAGGCGTTTGCACCGCTGACTCCTGCAGCAATCGTAGAGACACCTTCTCATGAGCAAGACTTATTTGTAAATGGCTCACTCACCAATAAATGTTTAAGTTCCAAGCACAGTGATGCTACATCAGCTAAATCAAGTGATCTAAGTAGAAATTCGTGTTCAGCTGTCCCTAAGCTGCTGCACAGATGTCATGTTTGTAACCATACGTTCCAGTTTAAGCACCATCTCCAGGACCACATGAACACGCACACGAGCCGGCGGCCGTACAGCTGCAGGATCTGCCGGAAGGCGTATATCCATTCTGGGAGGCTCAGCACTCATATGAAGCTTCATCACAACGAAGGCAAACCCAAAAAGCTGGTGTGCTGTGAATTCTGTGCTAAAGTTTTTGGCCATGCAAAAGTGTACTTTGGCCACCTCAGGGAAGTCCACAGGGTTGTTATCAGCACGGAGCCCTCTACTAGTGAGGAACAGATGCAAGATACTGTAAAGAAGAGAGACAGGAATATAAAAGAGGCAGAAGAAGCTACAGAGAGGTGAGAGTTTTCACTAATTAAATGCTAATGAAAACAGGATTTCAAGTTGTCAGTGGAAATCTATAAACCTCACCATTATGAAAATTGTTGCTTTTTTCCCCCAAATGAGATTTCTAATGGTTTAAATATTCCATTTGAATCTAGTCAATCCATTAGACCGACCAGTATATTTTAGCTGATTTATTGACTATAAATCATTATTGACACTTGAATATGCCAAGTAGTTTTGCATGTATTCTAGTAACACAAGATATACTGCCATATTTGGGTCAGTTGGTTTCTCATGATTAATGCTCTGTTAACCTGCACTGTCTTCTGTCCTACCCACTTTCGGTTTTTTTCTAGAAGATAGGGAACCAATTGCAGTAAGCAAAAAAGAATTTGTATTTCAGTATTAGCTTATAGTTTGTTTTCTCTGTTAAATATCATTATCCTATTTCCTTTTAGGGAATGCTGTGAGCTAATCTGTCGTGAGTTTACTGTTGCTTTTGGGATCACTCAGCCAAGTAGAAAAGTTAACATTTACCATATTAAGATGGATAGAATAATATTTCACCTCTGTATTTTGATTTTGAGGTGAAATCTCTTGATACAGTATAAATGTTGCCTTTTTTGTTTGTTCCACTGTGCATTTTTTTTCACTGAAGAACACTCAGGGCTTTAATATAACTCCTCACTGCAACACTACAGTTCCATTTTAGTCATTTTACTTTGCATAGCTCCACTCTCTGGAGCATCAGTTAGAAATTTTTAAGGTCTTGAGCCTTAGAAACACCAGTACTTTTCTGTCAGTCTTAGTAGCTGTCATACAGTGATTTATTCAGTTTATCTGTTTTGTTGGGTAATCTGTCTAATATGTATAAATACACAGTGTTATAAAGTCCTTTCGTAGATGTTATGAGAAGATTTCTGAGGAGATCTTGTTTTGATTGGCTTAACTTAACCATGCCTGTGTATCCTTTATACTCCAGAGCTGCCCTAAATCAGGGAGAGGGGCTGTCCAGTTGCAGATTAGGTGCTTAAACTTTTCTAAACCATGTTTACCAACTTGTAGAAAAGAAAAGGTAAGAAATTTTGAAATTTCATCGTTTCCATCGTGGAAAGGGAGGTGGTTTTGCCTCAAATTGACCTTAGATCACTCACTTTAAACAGGTAGGTTTCTCTTAATAGTACGTTACAGGTAATAGTCATTTTCACTTTTCTAGCACAGCACTAGAAGTATTTGGATTGACCTCACTGAATCAGGAACTTTTACCAAAAGTTATCAGCTTTTTATTAAAGGCTGGTATTGTTAAAAGGTTATTTCTACCAAGGCTAATTTTGGAGGCAGTTCTTAAACTCAGAACTGTTTTCAGTTTTCTCCTAATCAGCCTTACTATTATTTATTTGGTTCCTTTTTTTCCCCCCTCTTCCAAATGAATTAGATACTGTAGAAATAATGCCTGTTTTTAATTAACAGTGTTTCATGACTGTCATCTCTTCTTGGAACTTATAAGGACAGAAATTGCCGTCTCTCTTCTCTGCCTGGATAAAACTGAAATGGTTTATATTTCTTTTTTTTTAACAGGGGAAATAAGTGCAATTTTGAGGACCTATTCCATAACCCGGGAGGAGTGAAATTACAGGTCAAATGTGGTCGATGCCAGTTTATTGCAGAGTCTTTTGGTGAAATGAAGTTTCACTTATTGTGCTGTCATGGCGAAGAGATTCAGGGAAGAGTAAAGGAAGAAGTTTTGCAAGGAAACAGAGGAACAAAGGGGGAACTGGTCAAACACACAACCCACTTGTGGAAACAGCGCAGCGAGACAAGACGTTTAGCAAAGTGCAGTGCCCGTCAGGAGGAGCTGTATACTGTTCCAAAACCAAAGCGACAGATATACTTTCACCATCAAAACAATGTCAGTATTTTACCTAAAAGTGAACCGACCCAGTCAGGAAGTAGTGAAGCCTCCAAGGAGATGCAAAATGTGGGATTTGGTACACCAAGCAAAAAAATAGAATTGTGGTCTAAAGCAGGCTATAACTGCATTTTATGCAAACAGTTATTTGGAAGGAAAGAGGATCTTTGTAATCATTGGCAGGGTCATCATAATTGTGAAGACCCTTCCACTTTATGGACAATTTTTACTTTGGTATCAAAACAAGGTATTATTGAGCTTTCTGATAATGGTGAATATTGAAGCTTAACTCTACAACGCTATGAAAAACATTAACTACCTTACCAAATTGTTTTTTCACTGTCTTGCTAAACTAACTCAACAGATGTATCATTTCAAAGGTTTGTTAGTTGGGTTTGTTGGGGATTTTTTTAAAAGTTATACTAACCTTTATTTTGGTGACTACAAAATGTATTTATTCAGTATCATTCCAGATGGGTACATGAAAGCTGATTATGAATCATTGTACTTAAAATTCATGCTTAAGGAACTTTATAACAGCAAATGCTCAGTACTAATGGTTAATCTCAAGGAAATAGATTTGTAAGTTAGATTGTACTGTACACACAAAACCAAATCCGTTTTTATGAAGTAATCTCAATCTTGAACGAAATTACCAACCTGACTGGAAGTCAGTTCTCAACTATGCTTCCAGATTTTGTGGTAAATGCATATTTCCATGCAGTTCTCTTGATCAGTGGAATGTGCATACATGCACCCGGCACTCAGGAGCTTTATAGTCTGTAATTTAAGAACTTTTAGTTCTTGTTGTCTTGATTTCAGTGTCTTCAAACAGATTCATTGCTTGCAGATGTTTTTGGTGTTCAGTTCTGTCCTGATAACAGCAAAGATTGTTGTATTTTAGAAGTAAAACTTCTACATGTATTTATTTGTCTGTAGCTTTTTGGGTTGAAAATGAGTTGCCATGCATTAAGATGGAGCCCAGCACATCTCCAGGGGGCAGGTCCTGTCAGTCTGTAAGAGGATGGAGTTCTGGAGCTCGGTTTTGATGAAAAGGTCATTGACACCATTGAATCCAATTTGAAATTGGTGTTTAAACTGCTTAAAGCCTTATGTACCTCTGAATTATTTTGGGGACAATAATGGAGGCAGTCTAAGAATTCACTACATCACTCTCCAGCAGAAGTCAGAGCATGTCACAGGGCAAGCTGAAAAATATACCAGGGCTGTCCCTGCAGTACTACTCTATTCATTCCTTCTTGTGGTCAGCTGAAATTGGGGGATTGCAATGATGAAAGAGTCATTCCTAAAATGTCCTAGGTCGCCTCTCACTGTTTTGCAAAAGCAAAAATTATGGTGATGGAAACATGAGATTGAAAGATGTTGGGCTTTCTGAGTGGGATTCCAGAAGCTGTTGCAATATTTTGTGTATGTGTTTTGTTTTTAAACAGTAAAGGCAATTTTGATGACCTAACAGTTTTGAATGCAATTTCTTGTATGGTGCTTTGCCCTGATGTTGAACTATAAGGCAGGAATCAAGAATAATAAAAGACAAAAAGAAAATGCTCATAGAACTGTACAGATGCATGGTAAGGTAGAAGAATTTCCATGAATTTTCAAAACTTCCTTCCTACTATCTGTTGCTATAAATTCATATTTTTGGCTGTTCCTTTGCTTTCATATATTGGGGTTTTTTAAATGCTGAATTACCTTAAAAGTAGTACTTGTTCTTATTCTTGACACAGTCATCTTTTAATGCCTACAATATATTCCTATTTATTTTCACTGGAATATTTGGAAAAGAATAGCTGTTTTTAAAGTCAGTGTTTCATATCAGACTGAGGGCATATTTAACTTAGTAGAATGTGTTGCATTTAGCAGCATTTTTTACCCCTGCAACTTAATCCTTTAACTTTAAAGCAGGCTGTTTTCCATGAAACAGAAATGTGGGAACAGTCCCTCCTTCCCACAGTTATACTATATCAAAGGGAAGTTCATTCCCAGCATAAAGCATGCGCTTTGCGAGTTGGGAAAAACCATTCAAAAGGTTTGATCATGATCTTTTTTTAGAAAGAACATTAAATCACCCATCCCGAGGTATAGTTTAAAATGAGCTGACATCAATGCAGTTCTGAGGCAAAGTCCCTCCTGTTCAGGAACAGCATCAGCAATGGCAGAGTGGCCCTTTAAAATTATTTTCAAAAAGTATTTGTTAAAAACAGTGGTGCATCAGACCCTGTGATGTAGATCAGTTGTGTGGGGGTGGTCATCAGGCAAGGGGTGCACTTTCCCTGGAGGGGGAGCTGCAGTGGTGGTGGGAGGAAGGGGCTGGAATGAGGGAGTCAGCTGCATTTTCTTTAGTAGAAATTTTCATGTGCAGTCTTTTCATCATATTTTTCCCTCCCTTTCTTCAGGCCAAATGGGTAAAGGGATCTTAGCTTTCAGCAGTTTAAAGCCTGAAAACATGTTTTAAAGCATGGTTCTAAGCCACTCCTCAGTGTCCTCATAAATGTTTAAAATTAGAAGCCCTTTTTTCCTGAGCCTGAAAGCTTTCTTATGTTTCAGGCTATTACGATTATGATAGATTATGAAAGGTTGGGATTTTTTGAAAATAGCTTTGCATTAAATACAGATGTGTCCTTTGTTTAAAATGTGTTTGTTTGGCATTTGTATTCATTTTGATAAGATTTGGAGGTCCAAAGTGAGCCTTACATACTGCAACTTTAAGTAGTGTGTTTGCTGTCTAGCAGAAGGGTTTTTATGAATACAGTTTGCTGTTTACCTTGAAGCTAGACAAGTTAACATCTGGTTTTGCACACAAATTATGTTTTTAAATTGTTAAACTGAATGTTATTGTTTTTGTAGCTGTAATTTTGTTCCCTTCTGATTTTTCATTAAATCTCTCTTTCAGCTTCACTGTTCGACTTTAAAGCTGTTCCTCACATGGAAAGTTGTTCCTTCATCATCACACCATAAATAATCAAAGCTGGAGGAGTTCCACCACTTTTCTGGCTTGCAGAGTATTGCCCTTCTCCAGCTGCATAGCTACAGTTTCCTATGTCTAACTTGACATAGTTGCTGGCAGTAAATGTTTTGCTTCATTTATTTATTAGAATTCAGCTCTCTGCTGTTTAGCTCCATCAGAGTTTCTGTCATACCTCATTAGATACTTATTTTATCTACTATTCACTGAGCTCTTTAAAGAAAGTGTCATAAGAAGGATGAACAGGTATTTAAAGGAGCAGGTTTCTGCCCCAACTTCGTGCAGACGATGCTGGTGTTTGAGGATCACCAGCTTACCCAGGCTCAGCCGTGTCGTACATTGTATTTCTACAACACATCCACCTACACGCGCATCTATTTTGGAACGAAATGTATACTTCAAATTCAGCTGTCAGCTACTATTATCAAACCCGTACAATGTAGGGTTGTGATTGTTATGCATAAAGATTAAAATGCTATTAACTGTAGTAGGTTTACTTGTCAAATTCCGTAGAGCTCTGAAAAATGAAAATCTCTCCGTGCTGAGTATGACACAGAAAAAATCTGGTCTCACGAAGAAAATTCTGATGGCTTAAAGGTTGTCCTCATTTCAGTGTGCGCTTTTATAGCTGATCTGTCACATTGCAGGATTTTCTCCACTTTTTATTAAATTGCCATAATTTTTCTTGGTGAGGAGTACTGAAGAAGACCTGAGTCTGCAAGTAAGTTTCAGTAAAAAATGTGTCTCCTTTTTTCTAAACAAGTGGACCTGTTCCATGGACTCAAAAGAGTCTTGGTGCCATTACACACACACACATATATATATATATATATATGCACAGTGTGGGGAAACATGCAAGGTTTTGGTTTCAGTGTATGAGGCTGACCATTCTGCAGTTCCCAAATAGAAACTAGAAATTTGAGTGTAAAAAGAAAAAAAGAACGTGGTTTTCAGACTTGAGTGAATTTCTAATACCTTATTGACAAACTTTCAAGAAATCCTGAAAAATGACAATAACATACTTCTCTACTTGTGCTTTGTTAGGCAATTTTTTTGACATGGTAGTACCAGAGGTGTTGTAAAATATGATACTGCTGATGCTGTTGAGTACAAAGGAAGCTTTTGCCCCTTCATTTTTTAAAAAAAATTATTGACTTTTCTGTGTAAGCATTAGAAATGATGGGATGAATTATGATTTCTGCTGCTGACAAACGCAGAAACATCACTCTGAAGTTACTTTGCAAAAACCTCCCATTTTAATCTAGAATAACAGATGAAATCAGGAAGAAGCAAATTCTATTGGAAAGAGATACGCGAGCAAAAGTGTTCCATATGTGGATCTCTCTGCACACTTACAAGGCTGTAGGTGATGTTTACAGATGATAGATCTTCTACTTATGTGTACAAACAGTTTGTTCTTGTCTAGAATTACTTATATTGGCCAAGGGAAGTAGGAATTTAAAAATGTCCATGCCTTCTCTTTGGCTTGAATTTTTCTGCTAAGTATTTCTGCTGATGTGCCAAGATTGTGGTCCAAGCCATGCAGATACTCAAGCACTTTCTGGGGACTTAGAGCAGAATTCAGTGAAGGAAAGGGAAAGAAACGTGTGAGGGAAGTGATGGAGGTTGGCACAATGTATGAATGTAAGTTCAAGCTTCAGTGTGACTGGCCTTTGGTGCAAGTGTCCTGGAGTCTTAAACTTCTTCCTTGCACCCTCTTTGTTACATCATTCCAGATTCTGCTTCCACTTGAGGTACCTCAGTCTGGAGCACCCTCAGCGTCCTTAGGCATGAGCTTTTCCAAATGGCACAGCTTTCTTTGCAGTGTTCTTTTCTTTTGGTGTCTTAGTTACGTGCTTGTAGTTGGGTGAGCCCCATGCTGGCTGCTGAGACCAGCTGCTGCCAGACTGGAAATGTGGTCGTTCAGCTTTCTGAGGAAAGCATCTTTTAGCTTTAGTCCATAAAAATGAAATCAAAAGCTGCATCTGTGCTTAACATAGTAGGAAAATGGCTCACTCAGTTTCCTGCAGATGCAACACTGATTAGTAGGGTAAAAAAAGTGAAGTGTTGCTATATGAAAAAGCAGCTGCTAAATGTGATTTGGGGTATTTGTGTACCATTGTAAAAGACTAGAATGTCCCATCACCTGGTTAGGATTGAATAATGGAATGAGAGAAGTTCCATAAAAGTGTCTCACGAGGATGTGATGGTATAAAGCAGCAGTTCAGAGACACTGTGATGAGATTCTTCCCCTCCCCTCCCCTCCCCTCTTTTCCTCTTTTCCTCTTTTTCCCTTTTCTAACCACCCTACCTAATCACCATCCAAAAGCCTGGGATTGAGTAGCTGTGAACACTCCTTTGCAGAAAGGAGGAAAACGTGGTTGCAGGGGAGGCCGGAGGCTGGCCGGGGCAGCCCGAAGCAGGGCTTAGCACCAGCCCAGGAGCAGAGCAGTGGTTTTTGCTTTTCAGAAGCCATTTCTGTCACAGTTCCCACTGGTCTATTGCCAGTGTGGGGGTCACGAGTGCAAATAAGGCTTCAGTGTGTCAGCTGAGACTTCAAGCAGTGTCACAAGCAATTTTTTTACTTTTTTGAAGAAAACATGACGCTTGAGACAAAAAAATCCCCACAGCCCCAAATAAAGTTCTAGTTTTAGCTGGCAGTCCTTCAGTAGTGCAAACTTCTCTCAGCACAACCCCCTGGTTTGTTTCTGCAGACTGTGGCCAAGCCTCTTGTCTGTACACGTGAAGTTGCTTATGCTCCTTTGACTGCTTTTTCTGACACTACAGGCTCTCTACCTTTCACATGCAGGGGATAGACTCCTTTTTTTTTTCCTACAGTTGATTTAAGACAAAAATAAAGCATTTTATTTCCTGAATGCTCAGTAATTTCGTGCAGGTTCAGGTTTAATCTGGCTTTTGAACGTACACCAGATCAAGGAGATCAATACACCTTCCTATTGCTAGGAGCAATAAGTGACAGAGTGAGGGAGGAAAGCAATAAATATCCCTGTGACAATACCTTTGAAGCAATGCAGTTGCTTGCCTTTATCTGGAAGTTTATTTTCTTCATGTTTTTAGTTAAAAGCTTTTAATAATTTTAACTGCAGCAAATACACCGCTATACTTTGCTATTCCAATAAATCCTTTTCCAGCTCCAAGTCCTTGGAGTTTGAATCCTGTCCAGCCATATTCCGCTATCTGCCAATTCCTCGCTAAGTGCAAACCTGACACACTTGCCAATAAATCCACCTCTGTGCCATTTAAAGTCATCTTCTCTCTTTGCTGTGGAGCTAATCAAAGTTTGCAAGAAGACATTTTTAAAGGGGAACCAGCTCTAGAATTCAATCAATTAAAATTGCAAGGTAACTAGAAGAAATTGCAGTGAACTATAAAATAGAGGAATGGTATAGACTGTTTGAAAGCTCACTTATTTTTTTTCTCTTTTATGCATATTTGTAGACAAAGTTTTCCAATGTAGAATTTAGGGGGTTTATGCTGTTTTGCATGCTACTCTCCTAATCCACTTTTTAGACTCCCAAGCCTGGCACAGCAGAGCCCAGCCCTGCTTCTTAAGTCAATTACATGCTGTTAAACTGAAAGCACCATTTTATTTTTACCTTGTGAGACAGCTGGGCTGATAAATGGATGGGACACCAGCGCTCCAGGAGACAGCTGCAGAGTCTGCACAGGTTAACAGTCTTGTGTCTTTCAAGAGCAGGGTTTCCAGTGTCTTTTTATAGGCATGCACACACAATCACACACAAAATTATAAAAGAATTAAGTCTCTGGAACACTTCTAACTTGTGTGTTAGTGTCATACTGGATAGTATATTCTATTTTTTTATTAAAACACAGTGTTATTATTGTATTGCTAATATATGTATGGCTGATCTGAACCCTGAAATACACAGTGGTCATGTGAGTTCTTCCAGGAAATTGGATTAATTGTTGCATTGTTGGAATCTCTTTTTAAAAATATATACCACTCCTGCTGGTTAACACCACTTGTAAGGTTTAAATGATGTTTCAGAGAGTGATTTACTGGTCCAGCAGAAAAGTCTGGTGATAAACCTTTCCACTGGGATTTGCTTACATTAGGAAGCAATGCAGGTGGCAGTCTATTTCAACAGGAAATGGATTTTCCCCCTTTCCTTCTGATAAATGAAGTGCTTATGTAAGGTGAGAGATTGAAAAAAATGAGAAAGCTGCAGGCCTTGGAGGATCCATCTGAAAGCTCCACACGCAGGCAGAGGAACACAGGGAAAGTCTGCTGCAGTTTCTGTGCCTGCTGCCCTCACGTGTGATGGGAGCCCTGGCTGAGGCTTGGCCAGTCTGGAAACGCTGCTCAACAAAAGCTCCTCACTGCAGCCAAGGGTTTGGGTTTGGAAACATTGAGCATCACATGCAGCAAAAGAGGGTTTGCTGACACCAAGCTCATTTCATCCATCACTTGGTAATAAATTGTTCCCACACCTTCATAGTAGGAAGCCTTTATCCTTTGAGCTTTTGTCTTGTGTTCATTTTGTGCATAATAGATAGGATCTGGGTTTGAGTTAGTGCTCAGTCAACTCTATTCTGAAGCTTCATTGCTTGCCAGACTGCTCCCTTTGGCTCCTGCTGATACCAACCATCTTCCTCCCAAATGATTCATTTGGTGTCAATGACAAACATTTGATGGTTTTTACTGCCAAGTATCATATGCAGATCTCCTAGCAGTGTCATATTCTTAAATTATTGTAGCATTTGATCAAATTAGTGCTTTTAAGAGGGATCTGGGTACACTAATAGTGGTTGCTCTAGTACACATCCCTAGAGAAAACTTGAGATCTGACTTTTATAGTCAGAACCAATTAGGCTCATCCCTTTTTCCCCTTCCCTCTGCAGCGCTCAGATGAATCGCATTTTTCAGACAGTTCAAGCAGACTGTCAGGTCTCCAGGGCTCTCTGACTCCTGGGCTCTGCATTCTCACTGTCAGCTATGAAAAATAATTCCACTTTTGCAGTTGTGTCCAAGGAAAGTAAGATGATAAATCAACAGGTTAGATTTAAGAGGGGAAGTACACTATTGTCTACTCAGCACTGAATAAGGTTTTGTTTGAAGTTTTTTATGATTCATTCTCACTCGAAAGAAAATTTAGGGGTTTGTTACTCTTACTGAAAATATCTTTTCAGAGTCCCTGAAATGTGGCAGTGATTTTTTACAAAATCAGGCTGAAAAAATTAAGACAGGAACAAGAAAGTAAACTGCAAACAGAGAGTAACAAAGCTTTGAGAAAAACTCAACAAAAATCCCCAACACGTGCAGGATCTCTGGGTGTGAATAACTGCTTTCAGATAAAATTCATAGTAGAGTGGTCTTGCTGTTCAACTACTCTCATGAAACTGCAATATAATTTAGAGCAACTTTACAACCAGAAGAAAACATTAGATCTTTTCATTTTGAGGGGCACTGAGAAGTTCTCCCTGAGGCAGAGGAGAGCTGCAGGTATGAAGTTAACTTAGAACCATTGTTCATTTCTCTGTGCAGCACCTGTTTGCAACGTTCCCTTCTTTGCCATAATGCCATAGTAGTACTTTTCCATGGGGAATAGATGGTAGAACTTTAATCACTGCTAAGTCTGCAAATCGATTGAACCTTCAGTGTTCAGCAGCAGGAGTCTTCAGGAAAAGAAAAGGCATTATAATGAAGCCCCAAGCCTCTCATCATTCACCTTTTTGCCTTTCAAGTTTTCTGCCCCTGTTATGTCACGGTTAGATTTGGTACATGTTTGGTACATTTGGTACAGCTTAGCACAGCCACTCACCATCCTGCTCTGAACAGGCAAACCCTGTTCTAATAAACCTCTAAATGTATTCAAATGCTTCTGAAGACTTTAGACAACACAGCAAATAATGCTTTTCCTGCTATGAAGTGGAAGAAATTAGTTTACTTCTAAACACCAAGCCTCTGAGAAATAAAGCAGTGTGATAAATGCAGCCTTCCTTCTTTAAGTTGGCTTTAATAACCTGCTGCACTAATGGCCAGACCTGTAATTGGGTGGGAGAACTTTGAGCTGCTCCATAACTCAACTGGTGAAATACTAATAAAATATATTGGAAACATTTTCACAGCCCACGATGGCTGATGTATCTCAGGAGCAAGATTATTTCAGGAAGGGCCAAGGTCACCATGGGTCTCAGCCTGCCAGCTCCCAGGTGAGCCAGGCAGAGCCCATCCTGTGCCTCACGGTGCCCTGTCCCAGCCTTTGCCTTTCCTGGTCACAGGCTGCTGTGGCTGCTCAGGGCTGGGTTTACCCCACTGTCCAGCTGGCACCGGGTGGGCAGAGACTGGGGCTGCCTCCAGCCAGAGCTGCCTGCAGAGGGGAGCCCTGCAGTGGGGGCCTGGGGGGCCATTTCAGCAGATCCTGCAAACAAACACTTAAATTTAGATATTTTGGGAATTTCTGTGGTAGCTAATAGTAGTCTCACTGCAAGCCTCTGCAGGATGGGTGCCCATGATGTGACATTTGTGACAACCAGCCCCTTCTGGCACATGTGGTTGCCTGCTGGCCAACAACCACAGCACAGGGCAAGTTTATGGGAGGGTATAATGAGAACGGAGAATTAATGTGAATTATGGAGCAACGTATCTTATCTCTTCTAATTAATTCATGAGAAAATTGTGTGTGTACCAGTAAAAATCCTGCTCCTTGTGCTGATTACAGCAATTAAAACAACAAGCCAAGAAATCTCAGTACAAGAACCTTACTCGGATTTTGGTGAATGGCCTCACGGGTAGGTTATTAGAAATTATGGGACAAAGACTGAGTCTGACAGGAAGTCTAAAATGATACAGAGGAAATCCAAGGAATAGTTTTACTTATTTAGTTATGGAGAAAGATACTAATTCCTGTATACAATTACAATATAAGTTGGAATAGACTGGTCTGAACTCTCCCACCAAAGTGCATTTTGCAGAAGGTACCAGACCAGGGCAATAAAAACATGAGAGAAGCTGAAGA
This sequence comes from Dryoscopus gambensis, assembly GCA_013389985.1. Classification (NCBI taxonomy): domain Eukaryota; kingdom Metazoa; phylum Chordata; class Aves; order Passeriformes; family Malaconotidae; genus Dryoscopus; species Dryoscopus gambensis. The sequence goes on along the minus strand of WEIT01015089.1, from coordinate 153,362 downwards.
AATTGAAAAGTATTTCCAGAGCTGGATATTTAGTAAGAATGAAAGCAAGATAACTAAAAAGATATTCAATTTTTTTAATGTCTTTTTAAAATCACTGCTAGAGATTAAAAGAAAAATAATATTTTAAAAGAAATTAAAAGGAAAGTGCATTTGGTTCCCCATTTTGGGTTAAAGTCAGTGAGGAGTTTTTCCTCCCTTCCTGTGTTCTCTTTCAGACATGGCACCACCCCCTTGGCAAGACCCTGTGCAGGTTCCCTGTGCTCCCTGGGCTCCTGTCGACTGCAGTGGGGGTTGGCTGCTCAGGCAGAAAGCAGAAAAGTTTCTTTATTGTCATTTGTGTAGAAAATCTCTGCAAAGAACAGCAGCACCTAATGCCAAATAGAAATTAATGACTGAAAACTGACAAGCCATGGATGGCTACAGCAATTTCATTCTTTGAAACTCAAAGGACACATGGTTTACTTTAGCTTTTTTCTCTCTCACACAGAGTTTCTAATCTGTAGCATTGGTTATTGATTGAACAATTAATTAAGAAAATTAATTAAGACGAGCAGGTCTGGAGGTGTTTTCAGGGATTTCAAAGAGAGTAAGATTGTAACATACTTTAAGAAATAGCCATGATAATGTAACAGCAGTTTGGTTTTCTCGGGTGTGCTGTGGTAAATGGTATTTTTTGTTGTCCTTCTATCTATATCCTCCTCTTCTCTGCGTACAGAAGTCCTTTCCAGCAAAATCCTTTTCAGTCATTCATTTTATAAGAAACTTTCAAAAAGTATTAGAAGTTAACTATATATTTTTTTACCAAGTGGTGAGCATCACAGTTGACTGAAGTGCACCCATGGACATACAGTGGAATCCCTTTTCCTTTGGGGAGATGTGTGTCCAGGGAAGGGGAGAGGTACAAGCACACCAAGCCTCCCACTCTTATTTCAGCGCTTCTCATCACAGGCTCTGTCAGTGCCCAAATAAGAAAAACATGACTCACTGCTGGAAACAGAATATTTTTGTCCCACATGGAATGCTTTGCTAGTGAAATCTGGTACAGGCTTCATGTTAAAATAATGGATGTGAAGTTCAGCTTGCTGCATTATGATACTTTAACCCTCAACCAGTTTGGTTAAAGAGCAGGAGCAAGGAGCACACAGATCTCTCCTCCACTGAGCTCTGGGCCACCAGCAGCAGAGGGGAAAGGATTCCGGGGATGGTGGCAGGCTAGGAAGAACAGAGCATCTCATTCACTGCCCAGCTGCAAGGATGGCTTACAGTCTTGGCCAAGTTTTGGAGACAGTACAAGGGTTCACATGATTTTAATTTTTTGCCTCTTGGTCACCACATTTGGTGCAAGCATCCTGAGCTGGCCCTTGAGGTGAGACCGGCTGCCCCTGCAAGCATTCCTGGGAGCTCTGCCCTGCTGGGAGGGCTACGGCAGCTCCCAGAGGAGCTGCAGGCAGCAGGGAGCTATGAGGCTCCAGCCCCTTGTAGAAGAAAGCATGAGTAGCTGTGCATGAAGCTCAGAACAACAGGAGTGAATGTCTCAGGTCCTAGAGTTTGATCTCCTTCCATACTGCCTCATTGCGCTGGTAGTTTGTAATCCTCTTGTGAGCTAAAGTTCTCCCCTTTCAATGTCAAACCAAGTAAGTCCCCATGTGAAAGCTACAGTTTCACTTAGGAGTCTCCAGGTGTGTGATGAAAAGTTGGTGCAGCCACATTTAACCTGTTTCTAATATTTGAACCCCCAAAGTCATCTAGGTCTCATGCATGGTATCCCAATCACCCTTACTAAACCAATTAACTTCTTTCAGATCCACAGATTTCATTAGGATTCTCCTACCTTGTTAATAAAAGGTAATAAATAAAATAACTTGAAATGCTGAGCCTTGTCTTTCCTGGTGGCTCCTCTCTCAGCACAGCCCAAGGCTGTCTTTCTCTTGGTCTGTTTCTGCCCACGACAGAAGTGCCTGGTTAAGTACCTGGTTTCTGTATGGCACCTCCTCACTGAGGTGCAGGTTATTTACACCCAGTGCACCCCACTTGCAAAAGGTCGCTCGTCTTTCTGAGGAGGGAAATGAGGCTGAGGGTAGACAGCTTTGGGGTGTATATACCAACTTTCATGTCTTTCTTTTTCTTTTGACTTCATAAATGCTTCCAAATGATAGTTCAATATTGAGAATGGACTAAACCATAATTGTTGAGATTGCTTGGGTTTCCCTCTGTAGGATGTAGTTTTGGCTCACATATTGATGCCCTTTTTTGATAGATGTTTGGCAGCAGAAACAGGCGGGTCATTCCCAGTTTCTGTGCATCAAAATCTTTTTCAGGCGGTTTTTCAGGCACTTTCAGTTTCACATTGCCATTCCTGCTTCTCAGTTTTCTTTTCATGGCCCAGCTGGGTTTGTTCACATCCCTACACTTCCTTTCCTATAAGAGTGACTTTTGCATTTTTGATCATTTTTCAGTAACTGATTCAGTGCTTACACCTGCTGAGGTGACAGGACAAGGCATTTTCCTTACAAGCTTTTTCTCCTTGTTTGGATTGCTGGTTTTTAAACAGTATTTTTATGTTTGTGGAGAGAAATGTTATGCTTGTCCCAAACTTGAGTTCTTCAGTTCAGCTGATGCCATTAAACTGTTCCACCAATATCTTAAAGCCTGGCATTAGAAACTGAAAATCTGATTCAAATGCTTACCTCAGTTACTTTTTTCCCTGTCTAATTTAAAATAAATCATATTGTAAGGAAGTGGCTTTGCTGTCTTATCTAGACGGGTATCAGCTGAGACCATTTAGCTCAATTCCACAGCAGCTTTTGGCATGCAGAGCAAAACTTTTCCAGGCTCAGTATCAGTTGGGCGCAGAGATCCCCACTGTGGGCAGTGAAACCACAGAGCAGAAGGAAAACATTAAATGTTTTGAAACAGTTGTGAGAGGCCCTGCAGAATTTATGGCCTTCGGGGGCCTGTGAGAGGTTTATGAGGCTAGAAGGTTTCTGGGGAGCACTTTTGTGTGGGCTTTTGCAGGTGGGTCCCTGAGATCACACACCTCTGTTGGCTGGAATTACTGTGCCGCTGGAACTGGTGCTGCTTTGGGTCTCTGAATGGCAACTCACGTCTTTCGGTGGAATTGGGAATTCTGCTGCAGAGCAGCAATGATGTTCTGTGATCCTCTGCATCACCAGAGGACAGGCAGGCCTCTGGCATGCAGTGTCAGTATTGCTGAAGATCGATACGCTGTTTTGAAAAACAACTGTTTGTAAAATGTCTGTGCAAGGCCAGAAGGAAAAAACCCCTTTTATTCTGGTCAGCCTTAACTGAACAAATTTATTCCTCCAGGTGGTTTTATTTTTCAGAGGAGCTACTTGCAGCAGTTCAGAAGATAGTGAGTGATGTGCTGCAAAAATCTACTTTCATGTGTGCTCTCTTTGATTCTTCATCAGAGGCCTACTGGATGTTTTCTGATGATCAGTTGTTACAAATGTTTAAATACCAGCAATATAATTTTAAGTGGTTTACTTAGCATTATGCACAAAGATTGTAATGAGCCAGAAATCTCTGCAGGAATGGTGGCCATGTCAGAGCCTCCTTTCCTGAGCTGATCTTCGAGTCCTGAGGAGCTTGCTAAAGCTATTGAGCACAGCTGGAAACAAGTGTCCTTGCCAATATTTGGTGTGCTTTTCATCCACTGACCACAAAGGACACTTCATTTGCCCATCTGCCTGACTCTCCCTGTGATTCCAGTGGGAAATTAGCATATGAGCCTGCAGCTCCACATTTGCTGTCCACAGGTGACTGCAGAGTTTCCCCCTGTGAGTGACCTGTGCCACACAGGAAAAAATGCAGCCACACAGGTACCTGGCTGCCGTTACAAATTCATGACAAGTTAATTCTTCTCACAGACTGCTGGGTCTCCCCCTTGCAGGATTTGAGGCAACACTTCCAGGGGGAGCGAAGTCCCTGGCATCTCCCCCAGCCTGTCTTGGCAGCACCAGGTCCCAGTGCTTTGTCCCAGCCCATGCTGGAGAAGTTGGGAAATTCCCACTCTGGTCCTGGAGGATGGAGGTTGCTCTGATTTCCCCAGGTTTGCTTCAGTGGCCACTCCTGCCTCCCAGATACGTTGGTCTTCTGTCTTTCTTGTCTATATTTAACATGCGTTAGCTTAAACCCCATTTTTTATAGCTTTGGCTGCAAAGGAAAATGATGGAGAGGGAAGCCTCAGCTGATATGCTACAGGCCATGGAGGGTTCCCCAATGCTTCTCAGACAAGAGCATCTCCTGATGTATGTCCCTCCAGCAATATGCATGCTGGTGAGGTGAGCCCAAACATTTTCTCTGCTTCCAAAAATCCCTGCTGGGGCTGAGAGTCATGAGGATCTATAGTATTTCACTGAATCCTTTATTTATACAATTGGTTCCTTTATAAGGGAAAGATTATTTCAGAGGGGTGGATGAGGACTGTCTAAAGAGTGGTTTTCAGAAATAACATAAGAATTGATAATTCAGCTTTCTGAATCACAAAACCCTGGCAGCTAAAACTTAAACAAGGAGCTATTTGGTCTCTTGTAGCATAACCTGTCCTCCCTATAAAGGTATCCATCCTTGAAGAGGTTGTGCTTTCCTGCGTTTTAAGGGATATACCTGAACCTGGTTATTGCTTGGATTTTGTTCCCATATAGGGTTAGCAGATGGAGAGCATGATTTATGATCATATTTTGGTCTTATTTTTAATTCATTTCCCCCACCTTGAAGTATTTATCAGCTGCTGTAACCTGTTGTTGCAGACAGCTGCTATAGCCTAGCTGATGGAGTTTATTGATTTCTGACTCTGATCTTGCAAATCTTATTTCAAATTCATCACCTGCCAGAGCCATTTGGGAGCCTGAGCTGAACCGCAGCACGTTCGGATCAGAGTTCCCCCGTGGGCTTCCTAGTGCCACCTGCTGTAATGCCCCTCTGTGTGCCCTGCTCTGGAGCAGCCCGTCCCCATGCTCAGAGAGGTCTCAGAGCAGTCTGAGAGCAAACCCTGGCCCCCTCTCCTCCTGCAGCTGTGGGCATGGCTGTGCCTGACACCTCGGTGTGCCAGCACTGGCCGTGCTGTGCCTCACTGCACCAGGCAAGAGGAGCCACGAGGAGCTGTGCACAGCAGATCTCAGGCAGTGTGTTGGTGGCCCAGCTTGATAGGTGGCAAGCCCCCCTTGTCCCAGCCCAGCTCTCCTCACACACAAATTATGATCCCGTCTTCCCCACTGCAACAGAAAGCCTGAAAACCTGAACCAGATGCACGGTTTCACCTGAGTTTACAGACAGCCTGGAAGCAATAACTCTGGGAGGTATAAACTGCACCTTTCATCGTAATAAGATGTTAATGGGGGGAAAGCCCTGCTGCTCCAGGCAGTCCTCTCTTAACGCTGCCTCAGCAGCTGGGAAAAAGGGATCTTCTGGATCAGTTTCAGCCGTGCCTACACCCATGCATCCCCCGTGCCCGTAGCTCAGGGCCTTTCAAATATCCCGATGATGTGGTCCCGATCCCAAAGGCAGAGGGTGCCTGCTTGTGTCCTCCCACCCAGCTCAAGGTCCCCCAGGTCCCAAGGTCTTTGGTGAGGGGTCCCAAGGTCTTTGGTGAGGGCTGTGGGCAGCAGCACACAGGGTTCCTCAGGGGGCTCAGCAAAACATCTGGTTGCCATTGCTTTGGGTTGTTTATAGCATTTTGATGCTCTCTTCTGCAACGTTTTATTTTAAAAGGCCTTGTGATACTCCCATGCAGAGTGCATCTGAAGTGCAGCTCCTGTTTTAAGTATTCCAGCTAAGGTTACCTATAATTTGGGATGTTCCCTGGGCACGTGCCCCTCTGATGCAAGACCACATACAAGAGCATCACTCTCAGCTCATCACAAACTGTGATGCTCTGCCCTTCCCCTTGCTTTCCACGGGAAGGAATGCTTGGACCAAACCAAACTGCCCCTTCTTTGATTTAAAGTAACAAATTACTTTGGAAGTCAGGCTTCAATTTCTCAACATGCAGCATGGGATTAAAGGATCAAACCCAGCCAGTGCCGCCCTCTGCAGTGCTCTGTACCTGTTTGTTTTTCCATCATGGAAAGGCCACACACACAGTTCAGGGCTCAGGTCGCGTTGAGGTGAGGAGGAACAGAGGGATGATGTGTTTTCTACTGGGAAACCTCATCTGCTCTGACTGTGCTGGATTTTCAGCTGAGGGGAACTGTGAAGGATAATTACCATCATGGGTTACCCGAGATTACAGGATTGCTTTCCAGCTAATGACACTAGGAGAACCAAGCAGTTGTTAATATTTAATCAGACTCCTGGCTTAACAATTGGATAAATGAGCTGTGTAATTACACAATTATAGAAGACATTTCAGATAGGAACTGTGCTGTTATTAATAGTGAAGGTGAAAGCTGGTGAATATACACCGTTCAGTCCCGTCAAGCATGTCATTAAAAAAGATCTTCAGCACGAGACTGTAACAACATGTCCTATGAGATGGTAAACAAAGGTTTCAGCTGCTTTTGAGATAAAAATTCCAATTGGCCAAGAGGTTTCAATGTAAGAAAAATATCAGACCAGGTGTTTTTTTGGTGTGGCAAGCTGTAATCAGGGATAACTAGGGAACATTTAAATATGTACACAGAGTATATAATGCGTTTATGACTTCATGTATCACTTCTCAGCAGTCAGGCAATTATTTTCCCTACCTTATTAATTTAAAATCTTGTAGGAAACAGAGTGGTACCTTTTAATTCAATGTAGTGTTTACCTCCCCAGTGGAACTTTTCTTTAAAATTAAGTGTTGTCATATAGCACACTCAAGGTGTTGTGTTTGACTGCAAAGTGCTGGTCAGAATGAAAATGCAGGTGCTATTTATAATAATTTCATTGGTCTGTTCCTTTAATCCTGTGCTTTATCTCAGATCCTTAAAACCTTTTTTTTTTTGAGTGATCTTGATTTGAAAAGATTGCAACAGTTACGTTTTTTCAGTGTTTCACTACACTGACCACTAACTGTAATTCTCTCTATTGAGTCAATTAGTGGGCCACTGGAAAGTTAACATCAGAATCGAAGAACTCATTCACCAGCATGATTGCAGTAGTGATATGAATTAGAACAATGCAGGAAACTGAACCTTAGAAATGCTCTCCTCAGTGAGGCATTGTGAGGTGCTAATGTGTTTTCCCAAATGTGAAGTGGTAAATAAAAGCACTTTTTTGGCAGATGTTGTAGGCAATAGTCTTTTGATTCCCTCCTCTTCCTACCTAACATTTCTGAACAGTTTGCAGTGATTCAGATCTGAATGGACTAACATTGCTGAATTTCTCAGTGTCCAGTTCTAACTGTGACTAGATGCTACCACCTCTGGAGAGTGTTTTGAGATCAGGGGAAGAAATGTCCTGTCAAAGGCACATTAATGTTTTTCTTCGAGAGACACTGACATTAAGAAGTCATGTAATTAGAGGTGGCGTGCCTGCTCCCTGCTCACTGAGAGCTGGTTCTGTGCCAGTGGCTGAACTGCACCACGCACTGTCAGGTCCTCCCGGCATGTGCTCACACATCGGTTCCTCTGTAAAAGTAATTTGTACTTGGTGAGCTCATGCTGAGAGAAGAGCAGACCTCTTCAATTACAGTGATGCAGATCCAACAGGGATAATTGGGAAAATAAGATTTACCTATATGATATGCTGGCATAGAATTATAAAGGAGACATAAAGAAATACACAACCAGAATAATTTCCTGTAGAATGTTACCTTGTGATCTAGTTTAATACAACCTGTTTCTCCATCTTCTTTCTTCTCTGCCTCACCTTGAGTCTGCCAATCCTCTCTTACCAAGACTGGTCCCACTGAAATAATTTTCCTCTATTCTAACTTTGTCATGCACCTTCCTAAGGATGCATCTGTGCAGCTCCCAGCCTCACTTTTGAGTTTTTTACAGCCACAGACTGTGCCCTCCCTCCTCCTTGGCAGAACTCTCTTGGTTGTATGTGACACCCATGCCCTTGTGCCCCCCAGGTCATGCAGTGGGTGAGCAACTGGCTCATGGGCTGGGCACAAGGGGTTACAGTGAATGGGGTGACATCAGACCAGTGACCAGTCACTAAAGGGGTTCCACAGGGCTCCAGCCCTGGTGTGTTCTTCAACATCCTCATAAAAGACTTGGACATGGGACTACAAATTTGTGGATGATACAAAACTGGGAGGAGCTGTTGACTCCCTTGAAGGCAAGAATGCCCTGCAGAGAGAGCTCCACAAATTAGAGGGCTGGGCAATCACCAACTGCATGAAGTTCAACAAGGGAAAGTGCAGGGTTCTGCACCTGGGATGGGGCAATCCTGGATGTAGAGACTGCTAATGAGAGGCTGGAGAGCAGTGCCATGGAAAGGGACCTGGGGGTCCTGGTCCATGGCAAGTTGAACATGGGTCAGAAGTGCCCTGGCAGCCAGGAGGGCCACCAGTGTCCCTGGGGGCATCAGGCACAGCATCGCCAGCCAGGCAAGGGAAGGGATTGTCCCACTCTTCTCTGCATGAGAGCGGCCTCACCTCGAGTGCTGGGGGCAGTTTTGGGTGCCACGGTGTAGGGAGGATGTAAAACTGTGAGAGAGCATCCAAAGGAGGTCAGCAAAGATGGTGAAGGGCCTTGACGGGAAGCTCTATGAGGAGAGGCTGAGATCACATCGTCTGTTCAGCCTAGAGGAGTGTGAGGAGAGACCTCACTGCAGTCTGCAACTTCCTCATGAGGGGAAAACGAGGGGCAGACACTGATCTCTTCTCTCCTCTCTGGTGCCCAGTGACAGGACACGAGGGAATGGCTTGAAGTTGTGTCAGGGGAGGTTTAGGTCGGATATTAAAAAAGGTTCTTCACCCAGAGAGTGGTTGGGCACTGTAAGAGGCTCCCCAGGGAAGTGGTCACAGCACCAGCCTGACAGAGTGCAAGAAGCATTTGGACAATGCTTTCAGGTACATGATGTCGTTCCTGGGGCTGTTCTGTTAAGGGCCAGGAGCTGGACTTGATTATCCTTCTGGGTCCCTTCCAACTCAGCTTATTCTGTGATTTTGATTCCTTCTAGTCTTTCATTATGTTGTCACCAAGAATATCTCTGATAAATTAAGAGACTTGAAGGTCTCTTTCCTTTTCAAGACATGATTCCTGTGCTTTGCTGTCCCCATGGGATACCTCAGAATTACTGATCAAACATAGTTTAGAAACTGAGGACCCTGGGTGCTGTTACATTAGAACATTGCACAGACAAGCTAAAATACATTGAACCTGTTTGTTTGAGCACCCACCTTCACAGCAGCTCCATCCCATGAATTTTCCAGGCTGTATATTCCCCAAGGAAGGACCACCTATGGCACTTGGCTGTGAATCACTTCAAGCCTTTATATCCATGAATTTTCCAGGCTGTATATTCCCCAAGGAAGGACCACCTATGGCACTTGGCTGTGAATCACTTCAAGCCTTTATATCCACGTGTAAGTAGATTCAGGGTATGGAAATAAGCAGCATGCAAGGCTTTCCACCCCAACCCTGCAGGCCTGTGCTAGGGGCTCTCTGAGGGGCAGGTGCCCACGTGGTGAAATCCCTTTGGGATTTTTCAGTGAGCAGCATGGAAGCTGCTTGGGTTTGTGCTGGGGTGGGCAGAGAGCTGCCTGCAAGGTCCTGCCTGCTGGAAGCATGGGCTGGGTAATGCATAACTTCCTGTAATAGTGTCCAGTCTCCTCTCAATGTACTACTTTAGGGAGATGTTTCATTATCTATAAAGCTTTTTATTGCATCATATCCCGTTAGTCAAGACATGATCTGTGCCCAGTGCTGCTGCAGCAGTTATGATAAAGGCCTTTGCTGCTGGCTTTGGGGGAAAGTCCAAGACTGACAGAGGACATTTCTAGCTAAGGCAAGCAAGATTCATTTGTTAATTAACATTTGTGGCACCTTGAAAACAGAAAATGCTGCATAAGTACCTAAGTATTTTTCTAATGCCAAAGTGGCTCACATTTAAAGTTTTTGAAGCCATAATGACTTGGTCTGTCAATTCCTGATCAATTCTATCTATAAAATTAAAAATAAAACAGAAAGATATTGAGTCTGTCAGCTGAAGAAGACTGTTCTTCTCCAGTATGTAGGTTGTTTCCTTTTCTACCTCTTCGAGGTTTGAAGTCCAGAAGACTGCTGAGTCAGTGATCACAAAGTACTTACAGCATGAATACGTAAAACATCTACTTAATTAAAATGTTAAAATATGTGCAATGTTTCAAGGATGCTGCTTTGAAGGTTTCTGCAGATTGGGCACATCAGTAATTTATGCACTGTCTGGCTTTGCATGTTGCACTGGGCTACCTCCCCTTGTGCTCAGCTGAAACACGGAGCATGGCAGCCTTTCCAGCCTGTGACCACCCCGGCGCGACAGGCGCTCTGCAAAGGGAACACGCAGTGACAAGCGCTGTCTCGTGAACGTTTGAAGCGGTGCACACAGAGATACACACGGACAAGCAATTCTCAGAGAAAGGTGAGTTGCTGTTATCGTGGAGTTTGGGAGTAAATTTAGCTTTCTGCCAAACTGGTACCTCCATTTCTCCAGTCATCATTTGCAAAGGCAGCTTTCACGGAATTTGTAAAATCAGTTTGTTTCTGTCTTTTCATTTGAAGAAAGTCAGTGTCACCCAGACCTCACAGAGCTCACAGCTGGATGCACATGTTGGCTGCCCTGTTGGATCCCCACTGAGCTAAATGTGTTTGTTTGCATTTAACCTTCTTGGAAGGGAGAGAGTCTCACATCATACAATCTCAGTGCTGAGCCAGGCAAATTCTTCCACGGGTTCATCTCACAGCCCCCAGAAATGGTATTCAGGGCACTTAATAAAAAGTTAGAGACACCAGCTATTCATCTGTGTAACAACTCCCAAAAGAAAAAAATAAAAAGAGGCTGCACAGAATATGGATAAAATTCAGGGCACACCCTAGCTTCTAATGAATCTCTAAATATCAAAAGTAAATCTGCTAATGTGGGTGATGTAGTCAATGGAGAGGAACCAAAAGGCTTACTGAACTCGCTTTGAAGGTTTGAATAAAGAAGGCTTCCTTTCTATGCTTCTGGTCAATGGGCACGTTAAGTCAAGTGCAGTCACTGGAGTGCAGAGAAGCAGGATGGCTAGGGAAGCCCAGGCAGAGGGAAGATGGGCAGCGAGCTTGTATTTTGGCAGGGAGGTGACTGCAAGCCTGAACTCATTTCAGCATAGAGAGACAAGTGAAATAAGGCAGTGCTGGGTTCTGCATGATCCACTGATCTTTTATCTGTAGATTTTAATTTCTATTTGTAAAAGAATAGATGGATGTTATGCAATATTTTTCTAGTACTCCAACTGTGGAAAACAAACCACATCTGGCACATAAAATAATAATGAAATTATCTGAAAGCTGTACTGTTCTTAAAAACAGCTACAAGTATGTGTGCAAATAACTTGCTGGAAAAGAACAGATCCAATTTGTCAGATGATAATACATAAGCTTAGAAGGAGGGAAAAATTAAGCCAAGAGAAATACTGCACTTCAGAGAGTTCAAATAAAGAGGTTCCTTTCCACCAAACTTCTGTGGGCTTGCAAGGCATAAATTACACAAACAGCATTTAAAAACAGGAATGCAAAAATCAAAGAGCAAAATTAAAAGCTCTGTTCATGTTCCAGCTGGGTAACAAGTGTGCAGCAGATGTTGGAGGCCGGTGGTTAAGAAATCCTTTAGTCTGGATGCACAATTTCCAGTATGTCCTGCTGGCACACATCTGAAGGCAGGCTGTAACAAATGCACTGTCAGCTGTGTAAAATACACAGTCTGTGAGAGGGGGAAATAGTGCATATCTGGCAATGATGCTTTCCCTTGTATTTCTCCAACAAAGCTGTTATTTCATAGAATGAGGAGGCACCGGTGGCCTGAGGCCTGTCACACGCCATCTCAGTGGAGAACCACCTCCTTTCCCAGTTCCTCTCTCGCACTGGTGCTGAGGTTTCCAGTGAAGCACAAGGTAACTCGCTGCACCTTAGAATGAAGCAGTTCACCTTAACTGCTGCTGACATTTGGGTTCTGAGGATGTATCCTGCTTTCATGGTCCATTATACCCTATTTGGGTGAAAAGACCTGTGCTGCCAGAGGCAGAAAGAAATAATAAAACTAAAAATAGCATATTGAAATAGTTTAGCTGAGGGAAATTGTCAAAAGACTATGGATTTATTTCTTCATTTTTTTTATGTTTAAAGTGATTTCTAAAGCTGTAGTTTGATCATGTTCTTAAAATATGTCAGACTTTACATGTTAAGCGGTAGAAAACTACCCTGCCTCCCACACTCATAGCAGCAGGAGAAGCATGTTGTGATGACTATATAAAGCCCTTCCTGCAACTGAGTGGTTCTTAAGTTAAATATTTTTATCTACCAAACAATAATAAAACATCAGTCAATACCACACACAGCTCTCAGATGAATGGAAGACTGAATGCACATTAAAGGCTTTGCTGACAGCCCAGACGAGGGCTTTTTCATGCAAGTTTGCAGGCTTAACATTGTTTAAACAAACTCTCCTTTACATCACCTCTGCAGCTGCAACGGACCTCACTGTGGGAGTAAATTACACGCCCGCTTAATCTGAGAGGGTTTAGATTAAATGTGAAGTGTCATCCCGGGGGTGGAGGGGATGGGCTGGCTGGGGAGAGGGAGGTGGCAGGGCGAGATGCTGCGTACGAGCCCAACATGGAATCAAATTAACTAGTTCTGCCCTGTGTACATTTTATTCCTCAGAATAGCTGTGAGTCTGAGCTGAATCCTGTGATGGGAAATGCTGTTTGTCAGCACCTTCCCCTTTCTACTACTGAAAATATTAAGAAAAAGTATGTTCACATTCAAGTTTCCAATATGTTTATTAATAAGGAAAATATACAGGTTTTGGAGTTGTACACCACAAGAGCAAAGCACAGGAAGGCAGGTGTAAAATGTACTGTTTCATGTTGGCTGCCATAGTTTAATTTTTGTGGCAGAGTGATAAATGACAGAAATTCACAATGTTCTCCTGACTCCCTTGGAAGATGTATTCTATAGAATGAAAATAGAAGCACTGAATTATTAAAAATCATCCCATTTACATATGAAAATGGTATGGTGTCACGTTAAATACACCATATTAAGAGGTCAATTAGAGACCTATTTTGAGTTAATGGAATTAGTTCTTTTTTTATTTTACATTTTAAATGCAATATTTCAAGGTGCAGTGGAGATTGAAGGTGTAGTGGGATAAAAAATAGAGCAATCCAGTAAAAGGCTATTCATGCTTGTGGAATGGCTGAGAGCAATGCCAGCAGGTGCAATGGGGCAAGGGCTGAGCAGGCAGTGCCCTTTTCTTCCCACCTACGCTGACTCCCCTGTGCATGGGAGTGAGAAATGCTGTTTTTTAAAGTACCTTCCTTATATCTGAATAGACCGTAAAAGGACGGAAAACATGCTTGAGCCTTGGCTCCCAAACGCAACCCTCATTTCACTAAATCTTACAGCACTTCTTTAAATCCTATTTGGTTCAGTGAAAACTGAGAATATAAAAAAATCCTGAGTGCAGTATTGCAACTGGTCAAGGTACAATTCTTGCATTAGTCTGTTCAGATGCAGATTTGCGTTGGAAACGGCTCCAAAGGGAAATAGCTAGAAAGAGCTTCTCTACCCTTCAAAGGATTTGCTGCTCCTGTGATGCCCCTGGAATGTTAATGCATATGGAAATTGGCCCCCTCTATGTTAGAAGAGAGAAGATGGCTGCAAAAGGAGAAGCCTCTGGACTGAACAACTCAATAAATGAGGTATGAGGAGGCTTTTGGCATCCAAGGACAGTTCTTGCCCACAACACCCCAGGACCCTTGCTAACCCTCTGCTCCCACAGTGCCCAAGCATACATCTATTGTATGGCAGTTGCACTGGTGATGTGGATTCAGCTGGAAAATCAGCCAGAGGAAGAAAACAATAGGATGGCTTTCCTACCACTGCTATATTCTTGCCCATATGGCATAAATTGCTGCCAAAATAGGTAAGGTTATATATCTACAGCTATACTCTTCTTTTTGCCTGTTCTCTAGATAAGGTGCAGACTTAAATATTCAGAATGCTGTTTATGGATATGTTTATTACAGGCATGCAGAAAAGCAGCTTTGTCACCAGAGTTACTACTTAGCTAAAGAAATGATGCATACAATGCATGAAAGGGGACACATCATACTGATACCTTGAAGTGGCTACCTGAAAACAGAGGCTAGACAAGAATAAGAGAATAAATGAAGGTATTTATTTGAAGGGCCTTCAAAGCTACACCCTGGGAGTGTAAAGCCTATGAGGGGCTCCACGCAAGATGGACGCCAGGTCACAGGTTCTTCACACTTTTATAAGTTTTGTCTATTTGCATAATTCTCCATTTATAACTTCAGTTAATGATGTAATTACCCCAAGTTTGCCCCTCGTCTTCAAAAGCTTTTAGTTTACACATTTTGGGGCCTGGGACAATCAAGGTATCCTTGAAGAGCAAACCTGGAGAGGCTTTTTTACGTCTAACTAGCAGGAGAGAACTGTAGCTAACAGGCCACACGAAACTTCAGAGTTACACACTAGGCAGTACAGGATTTGAAAAATATAAAAGTTAAAACCTAAGGCATCGATGCTGTCCAGAAGAGCCTGGTGATAGTTTAGCTCACACTCATCCCTGTGCACATATCTGCCACTGCAGTGTCTGCATGGAAGAGACCAGACCCCTCTCCCCACAGTACTGCTGTACCAGTGAGGTGCCATGGCTTAATTTCTGTAGCAGACCAGGCACAAATTCCTCTTGATTCATCTTGTCTGGTCACAGTTCCAAAAAGTTTCCAAAATAGTTTGGGTCAACAGTTTCTTTTATTTTGGTGATTTGCTCCCTGCAGAGCTGATTATTGGTACCAAACAAAGAAAACCACCATATCCTAGGGACTCCAGTGCTTGTATAGTGATAATTTGAAAACTATATTGGGTGTAAGAGTAAGAAGGTTGCATTTCCAGTCGGTTCAACCATGTAACTGGGTAGAACTCTTCTCTCTGCACCTATGGGACTAAAGGGTGGATGTCAATTTTAAGGTTAGGAGGAAACTTTTCATCCAGTGCTTTGCCACAGAGCCCACATTGGCACCTCCTTCTACTGCAGCAGCCAGATCCTGCGCTAGAAAGATGTCAGCAACCAGGCCAGCTATCCCATCTTGGGAATATGAGCCACTCACTTTCCTGTAAGCTGGGCTACAAGACCACACATTTCCTGGCACTTTCTGACTCTTGGTCTTGTTCCACAGATTTTTCCTTTACAAACAACAAGGGGAAAGCTGTGGAAAACAGAAAGGAGAAATAGGTCACACTAGAAATTCTGAAACCTCAGCAAATCTCTTGTTTAAAGTGATTAATTCAGTGACCTCTGACCACAAGGCAGACCTTCAATTTGCCAGCAGAGGATAAAAGAGTCAAGATCTGAATGAGTAAAGAGGGAATGAAGGGTGAGTTAGTTCAGTAACTGTGAAGGAATATCGAAAATAAAAATACTCAACATATATGCTTCTTCACTTTAGTCCTTCTATTGCATACAGTTTATTTCTGGATATGATAGAATATCAAGTACATTTATATTCTTTTTGATCTCTACTATTTGATCCAGATCCAGCCAGCAGAGCAGATTGACGCTCTTAATGCTATTAAGTAGCACAGTCTGCATTTATTTATTTTTTAGAACAGAAACTAGAAAAGTGCTTGCAAAATGGTACAGGGTTAAAAGAAAATTAGGTACTCCAGCAGATGTTAACATTTCCATCTTTCTTTGCTGGGGTTTCGTGTCCTAAAATATAAATTTTTTTTGTAATGGAAAGAGACAAACTGGTTAGTGACACTGAACACTTTTGCTTGAGTTCCCTGCAAAACTCCCACGCAGAATATAATATTTCATCTATAGTTATAAGCCTGTAAGCTGCTTATACTATTTTTAGTCTAAATTCACCTTTCATTTGGTTAGTCTCCAGCAATGCAGACCAAATTTGCACTTGGAAATTTCCTAGCCATTTCCAGTTAACACCATTAAAAAGTGAGAAAGAAGTCTTGAAGTAAATTGTCTCAGCAATGCACATATTTTTGCAGCTGGATAGTAAGCAGAGGTAGTAAGAGATACCTCAGCATCTCCTTTGTATGATAGCTTTAATTGTACTGTTTTCTCCCAAGCAGAAAGGAAGACTTGTGGGAAACTCATTTTGAAAATGCTACTGTCCAGCAATGCCAATGGCATGAAAACCTCGCCATAATTGTTTATGCCAGCAGCACTTTAAAATGAGAGAAAGAGTCCTTGGAGTAAGATAAAATGCCCGATCGGCACCTCCTGTAGTCCATTACTTAGTTAAGGTTCAATCGCTAAAGGCTCACATATTGCTTGAATGATTTTCCATTTTCATGTGTGGTTTAGGTTCCATTTGACACAAAAATATCAGCCTATTACTGATTATTTGATTTTATTGTAAGGATAAATGAAGAAGTGAAGATGAAATGTATAATAAAACCTTGTCTTCCCACCATCATAAATGTTTTAAGATTCAGCCAATAACGTATTAGACTGTTCCTCAAACAGAAAAATACTTCTTAAGGTGTGTATTAACTCTTATTTCTTAAGTGTTAGGTTTTTATGGTTCTCAAAAAGGAGTCCTGAGAGAACCATTAACTCTGTTTATGTCTGCACAGGAAAACTGTCATTTGAGTTGTCTTTGATTAAATCATTATCTTCTTTTTTTAATGCTTTATTCTTTCTGGAGACATAAGAAGCCATTAGTAGCAGAGATAAAGCTGTTGAGAGTCCAAGAGACAAAAATGGGAGATTATTTATATTCAGCTGTCCAGTAAAAGAAATATGAATCATTATTTTATAATACTGTAATAAAGGATGAGGTAAAGTTTTGGCTTTTGACAGGTATGGTGTGATAAAACCAGAACTGCCTATAATTAATATTTATTATTATTTACTGAGCACGCTAAAGTGAATACTGATTTACAGGAAAATACACAGATAGAATCCTCCAGACAGGAAATTTAAGTAACAAAATAAATTGTGACAAAACTGATGATGACAAGGAGGGTCCACATGTCTCCCTCCCTTCCCAAGCAAGAGCTCTGCAACTTCGTGGAGGGCAAAAGTTTCTCACTGTGTGCTAATTAAGCCCATTCGTGATTTTGTGTTTGCTCTGCTAGATATGGATCACCAGCTACATTTTAATGCTACTGCATTACAGCTGCAACAAATAATCTGCTTAAACTGAGAAAAAGATGCCAATATTTGGTGTAATATACAACATTCTCCAGATGCAGTAGCAGGACTTAACACTGACAATAGCTGCAAATTCGAGTAACATTGACACTATCAATCACAACAGAGCCTTAGTGGCAGTTAAAATTTATGATGACAACCTTCTAATATAAACCTGTTAATGAAAATCAAAGATTGAAACAATACTGATTTATTGGGGCAGGCTCATGAAGGCTTTAATGAGAGCATCTTTCTCATTGAATGGCTACTTGGAACAATACTGTTCCAGTATTGCAGGACCTTCAGTAGTTACAGCCCTTGCATATTGCTACTGCTAGAATTTTAAATGGAATTTTGAAAAGTTTAGGTTTTCCTCCAAAAAGGATATGAGACTACTGATCTTCAAATATTAGCTTTGTCGTCTTAAAATTAATAGTAAAAATTACAGTTAAGAGGCGTAGAAGGTCCATTAATACCTAATACATGTGATGTTCAGGACCAAATTTAGCATGGAAAAACTGGGGGGAAAATTAATCTAAGAACGTAGAAGCCTTGTTTGTGCCTGTAATGGTATGATTAATGTCTGTCATTGCGTGGGGGCTCCATCCCCCTTCACACCCTTAATGAAGGAACAGAAGTCACTGGAGGCCAAAGTACCCAGATGTCCTTTTTCTTCCTTAAAAACTGCCCCTGTTCTGACACCTCCAGGGAGCTCATGAGTAATGAAGACCACTGCCTGTCATGCAGGTCACTTTTCCCTGGCCATCCCCCAGCCACCCATGGGTGGCTCCTGGCCAGCTTGCACCTTGGTGCCTCAGGTACCCTCGGCCACTGCCAAGGACCAAGGAACAGCCTACAGGAAGGGCTCGTGACAGTAGGAGTGTATCACACATCCCCAAGGCTTGTGCTTGAAAGATTGTTTTTAAAGGAAATTCTACCTGGATCTAGGCGAGGACTGAAATCTTTCACCATTGCTCCCATGTTGTTATGGGCACAGCAATCACATGCCAGCAGACTGACTCCCATTATGCTTGGCACGTAAAAAGAGATATGTTGCCCAATTCCCTGGTTCCCATCTCAGATCTGAAGTATTTCTTCATGATTTCTTTCCTACCTTTAAAAGGATTGTGGTCAATCTCACATCTTTTTTTGGATGTTGGCTGTAACTCCATGTGAAATGTGATGCTACCCTCGTAAGTAGATGCACCAGTTAATGATTCCTTGCAAAACTGGCGCAACATGCAGGTGTCAGTGCTATCATCTGCCTTTAACAGCTACAGGGGTCAAAGCTGCAAGGGAAGCTGGAAGGGCTCATGTGAAGGACATGGAAAAACATGAAGCTAGGATTAAACTTCAGGAATTCCTTCTTTACCAGCCTTATTATTAATTGTTGGATCAAGCACTACTCTCCAATATGGCTTTCACATTCTTCATAAGTACACAAATTTTCCAACTGATCAGCCAATAATTCGTCGTCTAAGCTTTGTGCCCAAGTTAAAGCAGTGTGACTCGGGGATTGAGGTGGATTGATTCCTCCTTGTCAGCAGTATTTACAAAACTGACTTTGGTTTCAAGGCACACACCTAGTAACAGTGAAGTCAAAGGGTGGTCATAGCTAGGAAAAAAGTGTTTCACATTTCAATGCCGTAAGTTCTTCTATTTTAGTTATATTATAGCTTAGTTTGCTTTTTCAAATTCTCTTTATGTTAATATAAAAAGGAATTCAAGCTGAAATAGTTACCATCTGTCTGAAGGAGGACAGGAAAATATGGTTACTAAAGAATGTTTAAAGTGTGGAGCAAAATACAGTGCTGCTAATGGTAAAATTTCTGTCATTAACATTAAAGATTAAAGGCTATAATTTACAGGAAAATATATTGCATGGCTTATCACATTTTTAATGAAGGGTTCAGCGTTATAGCAGGCAAGTGCTGAGAAGAAAAATGCACCTCTTGGATTTTATTTTCTCTCTTGAGACACTATCCTATCATGATTGTAGCCTGTAGGATCAGCCAAATGAACACTAGGCAGTAAGTCAGCAGCTCTCAAAAGGTTACCAGAGCTTCTTCCTAATGTTACAGCAATGATTTGAAAAATTAGCTCGCATTAACCTTTCACCTTTCGGTGGATGGTTCAAATCTAGTATGGGTTGGTAGTGATTGAGAATGGTTCCTATAAGTTTAATGTTTTTTTCATGGTTTATGCTATGCAAGCGGGTGGTCTCATGCTGTGCCCCAGAGGAGGTGTGTCTGCACGAAGAAAAACCCCCTGTAACTTGCCTCAATTGGTGCTAATTGGAAGCCTCCCTGGCAATTTCAGCAGGGACTTCCCCCTGTGGGCACAGGCACTGAAAAAGCTGCTACAGACCACAGCTGCAGCAAAGGCTGCTCTTAGACACTCTGGCTTCATCAGCAAGACTTTGAATATCTGAATTTTTAATTAAAGCAGCTTTACCCATCTTTGGTGCTGAGTCTTCCCAGGGACCTGCTTTAGCTTTAGCCCCTTCACCTCTTCCCTTCTCCACATTCCCCAGGTCCTCCCAAGGGTCCTTCCTACCTCCTCATTCCCTCGCCATAGCACAGACGTGTGCATCTTACTGGGCAAAGCCTGGGGACAAGGCCTGGCCCTGTGAAATTAGGGTCTGCTCTCTTCAGTTAATGTAATTTAGGGTGTAGGTGACTTTTGCCCTATAGTCATTGGCAGTGAGCCCATTCACCCTCTGTGCTTGTGTACTTGATCCACCTCCAGACTGTACCCCTTGCTCACTCCCCCAAACCAAGATCCACAGCATAAGTGTGTACATGAGGTGAGAGACTGCAAACAAGCATTTGCCATAAGGTAATAGGCACGGTGTTGTGGTTTAGGAATGGTATTTCCCAATTTAGTCCTCCTACTAAAAAGACCACAAGCCACTCCCCTTGCCCTCTCCAATGGAAAGCATAAAAGGCAGAGATCACAGGTTGAATAAGAACAATTTACTGGAAACAGCAATGAGATAAGAAAACCAATAATGGTGGACAATGCTGCCATGTTTTTCTGACCAGAGCCACCCCCTTCTTTTTGAAAGCCAGAGTGTCCCTTTCCCCTGCCCCGGTTAGGATGCGAGGTGGTATAGAATAACATTAAGGTCATGGTTGAAACTAGGACACACGGAGTGGCCCAAGAGCATGGGGGTCTGGCCCGGTGATGTGGACTCAGAAACACAAGATCCAGTGCACTCCCTAAGGTTCACCATGATGACTATGACAACATTAGCACAACCTCAGGATGTCCTAGTTCCTTGTGTTCCTTCAAATCTTGTACCAATAGTAAACATGGATTGTCCATGCACAAACACAGCTCTCTGCAAATCCTGCTTGTTTTCAGCAGAAAATTCTTTACCTGGTCTAACAAACTACTCCCTTTCCTATTCCGTGGTATTTTGCAGGTAAAAAAAATAATCAGGCTCTGGCTGCATGTATTTCTTGGGTGAGAGAGAAAGCAATCAGCACTCATGGCTTTTTTTCTTTCTTGGGTAAATAGTTCTTGTTAAACCAACCTAAGTAAGGTGATTTGCAGTATGGATTTTTCCCATCTAAGTTATTAGAATAAGTTCAGTCAGCACATTCAACCCTAGTCTCTAGTGGTCCATAAATTTAATGCAACACTCAACTCTCCTTCAGTGTTTTTGGTGTATACTTGAGTTTTTCTTGGCACAGAGAGAAGTGGCAGGTGGAGTGATCAGAGACTTCTTTCCCGTCAAAGTGAGATTAGGGGTTTTTTTAGGTTCTTTTGTTCTGTAAAAGCCCTGGTCTAATTCACTACAAGCTATCTATGACTGAGAATGCCATTCCTTTACTAATTTATATGTTTGGTTTAAAGCTGTGCACCAATCTCAGTGGAGTTCCTCTATTTTTAGTATCCTGCTAAGAATTTTTTACCAAAGGGTTTCATGCACAAGAAGAGAAGGTTTTACTGGGATTTCTTTATTTTTGCATTACATTATCAAAGGCAAACAGTTTCTTCCTTCTTTCCCATAATAACTTATCTCAGCAAGAAAAAGTGGGACACCTGGGCTAGCTTGAGGCAATGGAAACCCACCGGCATTTGCTCAAGACAACACTGATTGACTTGAGCCTGGGCTAAGCTGGGTATGTAAAAGTTAAAATCCCCAGAGTGTGTGAGCAAGTGTGCTTGGGAAGGAGAAACAGGAGAAAGAGGATTTGCAGTGAGCTGTCTTCTCCAGGAATATACTAAATAGAATTCACCTGGCAAAGAAAATCGGAGAATGCATGCAGCTTTCTTGGCAGGTGCAGAGGCGGCCTGTGACATGATTTAATGGTATTTTAAAAGGCAAGCACTAGAAACAAATGGGAGTGCACTGGGATGAATTAGATGGATTAAGATTCAATGCGATAACCTAATGACCTCAGGAATAACTAATGACCTACCCTAACAGAAATGTCTGCTGGGTAGGGAACAAGGCAAAACTGTTCACTTTAATGATTTTGCTGGCACTGAAACCCCTCATTTGGGACATTCAGCAGAAACAGCTTATACAAAGTATTGGCTGAAGTCCTCAATTTGTGCAAATTGTCTTGGTGCCTTTGGCATTGGATATGTGACCCTCTGCCCTGCTGAAGCATCTGCCTCATTTTGGTAACAAGACAGAAATCAATGCAAGCCCAAATGCGAATGATATATTGATGGCTGCTGAGATACTCTGGTTTATAGAAATGCTTTCACAGTACCAGGAACAGGAGAGCTAGAATTTAACACCCAGAGGTGCTAGGGACTACCCCAAACATTTTATGTGTGAAGAAGTGACAGCTATGGTTAAAACATCTGAAAGGGTGACTGTGGTGTACAGGCATTGGTCTGGCACCCAGCAAGATTCCCTTCCACAGTAAAAGTGAAGCTTTGCTCCTGTGACATTTGAAATAAGAAATGAATGACAGTGTACCCAAAACTCTCCTTAGAATTAGTACTTAGCCTCAACTTCTTTTCAGTCTGATAATTATTCATTGCATCAGTTAAAAAAGAAAATTATCATGATCTTGGCTGAACAAACTAAAAAATCTCCTGGTGTATCAATTAAGAAATTGTGTAGAGCATTGCAATTAATTTATTTAATTGAAGTCCCTATTTCTTAGCAGTGGCAGGCTGATTTAGTGCCTTGAAGGACACAGACACTCTTCAGAAATGAAGAGAATGTGCTTGTCACTGGAATGGAAATCCCCTTTCTGCACTCATTTATGAGATGAGAACACTGAGACAAGTGTCCATAAATCTCAGCTTGGCCACTTGACTTGTCAGCAAGTGAGAGCCACAGAGAGTCACCTGAAGGCAGCAGTCTGTTAACTCTGCAGTGCGTGCATCGCAGCTCTGAGGGGCTGTGGGTGCTCTGTCTGGAGAAAATGTGGACATTGCACATTCACGCTGCATGGTACGTCACAATGGATGACACGGCCTAACTCTCAGCTTTCCGTGGGATTAGAGCAGCTCTGAGAGGCTGTGAAAAGCAGTAGACAGCACAACTCCCAAAGGACCATGCACATATTCCAAATTCAGGTGGGATGGGCTGAGATCAGTTCCTCTCTTTCCTTATGTTCTTGCCATGCATATGCTCTGTACCAGAACTGGCTCATATTCACTTGCACAACTCATCCTTTCTCATTGCAAAAAGTGTTACTGAGCAATGAAGAGCTGCACAGCCACAAAGCCCTTGATGGTGAAGCAGCACCTACATGTGTGGGTGTGGGTGTGTGGCCAGCCGACTGCAAAGTGTTACTGTGTGTGGCACATGCAATTTAATGCAGTTTGAAGTTCAGACCCTGACCTTCACAATGGCTACATAAAAATGCTTCCCTTGATCAACCTCAGCTCATGATTTCATCTGTGGCACCTCTGGGGCACTGCCCTGGGTGTGGAAGATGTCTCTGTCCCACCACAAGGCCCTGGGGGATGTTGTGCTCCAATAGCTGTTATCAGCTCCTTTAATTACTTTCAGGTATGTCAGAAAGCATCCAAATTGTAATCAGACCGAAATAGAGTTACAACGATATCTGAAATGGGAATTTAGTCCAAAGCTTTCCTTTTCCATGATGGTTTTCATTTCCTGTAATTTAGAGCTGGAAGCATTTATGGAATATCACATGGTTTTAGTTTACACAGGAAATCAGCTGCAGTTGCGGGAAGATACTGACTTAGGGGTTTTAGGGTTTGTTTTGCCGGTTTTTTAAAGAAACTAAGATTGCTTCAGAAAAAAACATTGCAGACTTCTACCTCTGCTGTTTGAAGCCTGTGCTCTGCAAAGCGATCTATGATTATATAGGAACAAGCAGTTTATTTCTGTTACATGATGATCACTTAATGTGAATGGAGCAATAAATGCCTTTCCTTTTTAGAGTGAAGAGATAAACCAAATGCAGGACAAGATGTGGAGGAGGGTGAGGGAAAGACATGCTAGGCAGCTGCAGAAAGAAAAACCTTTGAAGCAGGAAGTATCAAATAGAATGTGCTTGAAAAGCCCAAGATGACCAAAACAGATTAAAATGGGAAAAGGTGGTTATGTTCCATGAGTCACAGCCTGCCTGTTTAATCACTGTCTGCGTGACTCCTCCGGAGGTGATGAGGAATAACACTGCATGATGCTGCACCACCCAGACTGTGCCACAAAAGCCTTCTCCACTCCCAGGGGTGAAAAGCTGGTTCTCCCAATGGTACTGGACATGTTTCTGTTTTGGACTGAGGCGCAAGTGCTGAATTTTCAGCGTAGGAAGGGTAAAGGCCCTTTTGAATGCATTTCCACTGGTAACACTTCTCAATAAACTGCTCCTCTGAAAGTGCTAGCAGACCAGCTTGGTGTGCTCTGGCTAGAAGGCCAGGACAGGGTGGGCTGACATCCCTCAGGAAGCAGGCTGCAAAATGCCAGTTGGGAGAAATCAAAGAGTAAGAAAGGAGTCAGGAAGGGGTGTGGAAGCCAGCAAACTGCAATAAAAATTCATCTCTTCCCAAAGGCAGCCCTGTCCACTCCATGGGTCCCTTGGGTGCCAGAGCAAAGGGAGATGGCAGGCTGGGAGGAGAAAGAGATGGACCGTATAAGTCAACAGGGACTAATGAACCATGCTGGAAACACTGTCACAAGCAAAGGGCTGGATTTGCAGGA
This sequence comes from Dryoscopus gambensis, assembly GCA_013389985.1. Lineage (NCBI taxonomy): Eukaryota > Metazoa > Chordata > Aves > Passeriformes > Malaconotidae > Dryoscopus > Dryoscopus gambensis. Next base: position 128,896 of record WEIT01015089.1, on the reverse strand, counting down.
CAGCAAGAGCAGAGCAGAGCAGTTCTGGCTGCTTGCTTTTAGCACATAGAGGTACATTATGATTTTAAATGAATCCAGAACAGCTGAGGCATTTGTGGACTAAAAGCCAACAAAACCATGACCATCTTAATCATCCCCCTGTAAAGTGAGCAGCCATATGCGTGAAATCAGCCCATATATTTTATGGACTATCTGTTGTAGGCTGAACAAGTACTTGGACTCAAGTTTATTTTCTCAGGATTTCACCTCCTGAAATATAAACTACGTAATCTTTCTCTTCGTAAAACCAGAATTTAGAGAGGGGAGGGGGAATTCCCCAAAGCTTTGCACTGCATGGCACTGCCTCTCACGTCACTGCACTTGACAAAGTCTAGTGCTGTTGTGGATGCTATGAACAAGGATTCCTGTACCATCTTCCATGAACAGCCCTTGTTATGACAGAGAAAGGCATTTAAACAAAGGTGACATGGCTTACAACATTTGTTAGTGAAATATCAAAACATTTATGTGCACAGTATTTCTTTGCTGCACTTCTTAAAAGGCTGAGGTTAATTAAAAGGAGCCTGTTCCTTGTCTTAAACAAAAGCTCATCCCAAGATGTCTGCTCCTTAATCCTCAGAAAGGAATATTGTATTTCCTTACTGGTTATTTCTCAGCCAATTCAACATCAGAGGCATTGTTATGCTGTGTTAGGACTGCTTGGGGCAAGAAAGCTCCTCCTTGACCATACCTCTCCTGGGCTCTGGCCTTGCAAGGTTTTGTGCATGTGTTCAGCCATCTGCCCCGGAGTAATTCCTCAGGCCTCAGCAGGGCCATCCATGTGCATAGTTTTGCACATGCATTGGTCTTTGCAGGACCGTGGTCTGACTGCATTTTATGTTGTACCATATCCTGTAATGTCTTATATTGTCACTGGCTTACATGTCACACATTCCTTCAGGTCCTGGAGCAAACCGTTGGAAGCAGGATGGTTCACAATGGCCAGAGAGCATTCCTTGTGCTCATGGTCTCATTTTGGACTTTTCCACTCATTCCTCTTCAATCTTGTTCTATTCTGATTCTTCAGTATTTCTGAAGGCTGCAGGCTCATTTCACTCTATTTTCTCCTCTCTGACATCCGTATAAAAGCACAGGGGAGAATTCCATAGCCTGTCCTACACTGTCCCAGTTGCTGTGTTTATAGCTGCCATCATCAAGACAGCCCTAGAGGTCTGCACCAATTGGAGGCCAGGGTGGTGTGTAGGAAGCCATAGTGGTCAGTCTTTTCTCCCAGGTAAGAAGTGACGGGATGAGAAGAAATGGCCTCAAGTTGTCTCAGGGAAGGTTTACATTAGATATTAGGAAATTTTTTTTCACAGAAAGTGTTGTAATGCATTGGAATGGACCGCTCAGAGAACTGGTGGAACACATCCGAGGCAGTGCGCAAAAAATGAGTGGATATGGCACTCAAGGATGTGGTTCAGTGGTGAATGTAGTGGTGGTGCCAGGTTGATGGTTGGAGGTGATGATCTTATAGGTCTTTTCCAACCCTAACGATTCTGTGATTCAATGCTTCAGATGTGGGCAGAAGAGAGAAAGAAAGAATATTTAGGCAGGAAAGTCAGTCTGTCTTCTTTATGCTTTTTGGCTGAAAACCCAGAGGACTCCCCAGTGCTCCAGGGCTTTTTTTTGTTGTCTTCTGGAGCACATAAAAATCTCTGCTTCCAGTTGTATGGGACCATAGGCTATTTTCCCATGACTGCAAAGTATGAATTGAAGTAGGTTGGAGTTTTCTGACCACTTTCCTGACCTGCCTGTGAAGTGGTGTAAAAGCATGCACAGCCCAGAGCTGGGACAAGCAGGATGTTCTCACTGTGTGAAGGAAGGTCAGCCCAGCAAGCATGGTCCTGAGAGAGGAATGAGGCAACAAAGGCAGCCTACACCATCCCATGAATTGGACTAGAAGGGAAATGTAGCCAGAGGGGAGATCACACTGCCTGCGTGGGAGAAGATGGGATTCAGCATCAGTTATTTGGAGAAAAGGTTAGTTGTGTCACGGAAGCTGTAAGCAGCTGTCTACATGGGAACAGGCTGATTTAGGAGAACAGGTGCTGACTTTGGAAATCAGTAGGGGAATGATTCTGAACTTGTGGATGGTGAAGGGAGGCAGCCAGGAGGGCAAGGAAACCACTGACAGGCCCACCTGCCCCTTCCAGAGGAGATCTTTCTTTTTAGGGAGGTCAACAAGAAAGATCCTGCTGAAATAAAGATTTGCTTTTGGGAAACAAGCAGAAATTATTTGATCAAGAGAGAGGAGAAGAGCTGACCCAGAAAATGTCATGTAACTTGACTGTTGGGTAATTTTTGAGATGTTGGGGCCTCCGGAGCATCCTTCACTGAACTATTGTGCTGGATATGTGCTTGCAGCAGCAGCTGGCTGTAGCACTGGGTATTCCTTCCCTGCAACAGCCCAGTGAAGAGCCTGGGGACAGACACTCTTGCCCAGGCATGAACAGTGTATGCTGGGGAATAGGACGTGAACCCAGGATGAAGATCAGTATTATTTTGTGGTTGATTTCAATTACAGTTTTTCTTCATCTAAGGGAGATTTCACAGATGCGGCAAATAAAGATAGACTCATGGGAAGTTTAATCACAACTTCTAAAACATGAATTAGGTCCCACTTTCTTCCTCTCTTCCCCTCCTCTTGGGATCAACCTCAAAGCTGGAGCCAGGAATTCAGGCAGGACCTCTATGCTCTTGCCTCTTTCTCCAGGTCCTTATCTTAAAATAGTCTGCGTGCAAACAGTGTCTGTTGGAACATGATGAATTTGTGCAGATGTATTTACCATCCTGAACTAGATTTTAAACAAATTGACATTTTAATATGCATTTATTCCTGTCGCATTAGAAAAACCTGCTGGTATCATGCCAGAATGTGATATATAATGATGCTGTTTAGCGGCAACTCTGTCATTTGCTGTTGTTGACAGTAAAATAAATTAACATAATAAACATAATTTGTTCAAAAACAGCTAAGTAAAAACAGATGGTTAAAATATTTTGGCAGGACCCGTTAGCCCAGGTTTGCATGTGTGTTTAGACATTAGTTCTGTTTGCAACATATGTTACATATTTTCTTGATCCCATTTAATATGCAAATACACACCCTCTTCCACAGTTGTGTAAACAGGTCCTTTACAGTGTGAGTGATTGGGAGGTTGGGAGGAATGAGACTTTTTTCTTTCTTTTCTGTATCAGGACCAATTCTCAGCTATGTCAGTGTGAAAGTAGCCATAGTGCTGTAAGAAACAAACAGGACAGAAGGTGGAGCATAACAACATATTTGTGCACTGACACAATGGATCTATTACTGGCTTCTGATACCTCCTTGTGTAAGACACTGGTTTGTTGCTCGTGGTCCTGACCCCGCCAGAACGTGCTGTCCCCACTGGGCTCCACAGCCTCCTGCTTACCTAATTCTCACCGCACTGGCCTGAACCCCAGCAGGATTAATGGTCACATCTAGTCTTAGCCTGTTTGTGAAGGCAAATGTGAAAGAAAAACCAAGAAATGAAAGAGGGAGGCAGCAAGCTGCTTTTTAAAAGAGAACCTGGCATTGGAATGGAACAAGCTGGGATGAAGTTCTTTTTTTTTTAACTATTTCTAAGCTGCGGCTGGACAAATATAGGAATGTGAATGCTATGATTCTTGTTAAGAATTGCTGTTGTTAGTGTTCATGTTTAACATTTACATTAATGTTTATGTTTACTCTTAAAGGTTATGTGTCTGTCAGTCATGTTCAAGGTATAGGGACATGGTTTAGTGGTGGCCTTGGCAGTGTTGAATTAACGGCTGGACTCAGTGATTGTAGAGGGTTTTTTTCAACCTAAGTGATTTTATGATTCTATAGAAATTAAAGCAATGTTTGTGTTGCAAGAGAAACTAAGGGCATCATACTTGTAACGAGCTATATATTTTATATAAATTGTATTTACATGTGTATTTAATATGCCTGTAAGATGCATCTTTTAAACCACAGCTCCAGAACAGAAGCAGCGCGGACACACAGGGAAAACATGGACCATCAGTGCCTCTCAGTGCACTGCTGCTTCTGGAGAGCTACGAGCCAGAAGGCAAAGGTGACCTTCAGTGCCCTCCTGAGAAAGCCCAGTACGTGCTCAGACCAGATTGCACCAGCCACACAGGGTGAGTTTTGTTAATATATGGACTAGAGAAAAAGATGGTAGTGCAGGGAGTGCCAGTGGTGTGAGCTCTCTCCTCAAAGTCAGTAGAAAACTGTGCACACTTCAGGGTTTAGTGCATATGATCACCTCAACACTAAATCGCTTCAAGTTGTCCCTCTCCCCAGTTTTGTAACCCTCTTGCTCACTCACCTCACGCTTCCAGAGGGAGAGTGGTTGTTCATATCCCCTTCTCTGCTCATCATCCCCTAAACCTTCTGTACCCCTCCGGAGATCTTGTTATACCCATCTCCTCCAAACTCCAGCAAATGTCAGTGCCTGTTTATCTCTCCCCACACTGGCAGCTCTCCCCTCCTGCCCCATATCCCTGCCTCTTCAGCACTTCCCAGCACCCTAGAGGACAACGCTGGGGAAGGGTCTGGGACAGCTATCTGCCTCTAGAGCAGAAGGGCACGAGGGAGAGTGGGAATAATACCATTACCTCACATACTGTACATGCTGCACCTTAAAGCAGTGAATTACAGCATCCACATCATGAGTGCCCAGGGCCTCATCCTGCAGGGATGTCCAGGAAGCAAGGGATGCTCTCCAGGGAGGTATGCAGTCCATCATTGCGGACATACGTGGCACAAGGGAGCATTTCCAGAAGGTCCTCAAAATGTCACTGTCCCTTCCTTGCCTGGCTCTACAACATATCTAATATAAAATATTATTTGTGAAACTTCCTTTTAATTGCTGTTTAATGGCTCCTAATATATTTTGAATAGGCATCTGCAAGTTCATTTTGACATTTATTAGAAGCCATTAGATATGCATTTAACGGTGATTTTATGACAAATGTCTGACATAGTTAAAAATGTGATGGTTGATAAATTATAATATGATGTACTTTTGAGCATCAGGGAATTAGACTGTTTCCAAATGTGACTGTTTTTGATGATGTAAATTAAATTTTATTTCTAATTGAATTATGTTTGTGGGCTCTGAAAGTGAAGAGAATCAGAAGTTGAAGAGGTAGTGGGGAAGCAGAATCTGATGAGAGAAAACGTGGTCAGTCAAACCAGTGCAAGTCCTGGTCACTTGATTTGGGTGAAGGAAGATGATATTTGGGATGACTTGCTTTTTAGAGGAATTACTTGATCTTTTCTACCAGTGTTCTAGCAAGCACTTGCCCCTGCACTAATCTGATTATTTGTTTATCACTTTTATTATTGTCTTACAAAGCATCGCTCTGGACCATCATCCCCTTGTGCCAAAGAAAGAGCAAGCGTTTGTCTTGCTCAGGCAGTTTACAGCACAGGCAGGCCCAGGTCTGAGGGAACTGAGAGATAATTAGCATTATCAACAGCAAACACTGGTTTTTAGAAGGCTTTTCCTTGGCATCATGGCAGAAGAGATTTTTAGACACAACTGACAAATGTTTACAGGAGGATGAGATGATAAGTGGTAGAAGAAAGATCTGTGCAAACTAAGAATGGGTGATGCAGGCTGCCAGGAGATCACTAAGCTGCAGGGTTAAGGCAGACCATGGATGTGGTTACCAAAGGAAATCTCTGTCTCAAGTTGCATGGAATTCCCACATTCACATTAACATGTGCACAAAGCAGAGGAGCCGAACCATAAGTATATCTCAGATTTCAAAGTGAGTACAAAACCTGCAGATGTGGGAAGAGATGCTTTCTCACAGAAAGCCTCTGGCTTTAAGAAGAGAAAAAATTGCCAAGACCACTGTGCATGCCCTGATGGAAAACAGGACTTCTTGGAGATAAAGATACAAGTCAAAGGACATGAGGTCAGGCAAGGTCACCTGGGCCTCCAGAGGCAATAAAGAATCTGGATATAGTGGAAGAGAGGATGCCTTTGGAATTTGTGGTGTTTGGGATCAAAAAGATGAAGCAGCCCTGGGCTCTGATGCATGTCTGGGCTCGCTTGGCCTCTCCCACCTCCAAAAGTAGAGTCAAGTGCTGACAATCCTGAGCTACTCTGCTGGAGGGCTGAACCATCTCTGTCTGAAGGCCTTGTGCCTAAGGCACTCATGCTGTCTGTCTAGTGACTGTGCCCATTGCACAGGTACAACCAAGAGGTACCTAGAAAAAGTACCTGGGAGCTGATGGATTGCAGTTCACAGTCTGTGTTTGGGAGGAATGAAGAATGCCCTGAAAAGACACTCATTTGGGGGCCAAACTCTTTGGAGAGCCTATTTTTTGTCCAGCATAATCTAACAGCTTGAGACCCTGGTAAGACTGCCAGGCATATCTGAGTGAGCAAAAACGCCGAAGGTGTGACAGCATCCGGTTTGGCCCCTGTGTCTGCAGCCACCTGGGATGCAGGGTATGGTCCTGGGGAGCTTTGCCTTGTTGAAGGCCATGGCACATCTTCAGTGGTGCCTGTCTCTGTGCCAGATGAAGGCAGCTTTTCACAATGCCACCATCACACCATGGTCTATGTGACAGCTCTGCACAGAGCATGCCACAGCCTCCATCAGGATGTCAGGCATGGCTTCATTTAATTCCTCACATGTGGCTGAAGGCAGGGGGTCACAATAGTCTACAAGGCAGGCAGGAAGAGGAGCAGGGTGTGACATCCACTGGTCATAAATCAGGTGTGGCATGGGCTGTATGCTGCCTGCTCCTGCACAGGCTCACTGCTGCCTAGAGGATCCAGCCCCACAGCCGGCTGGGGCGAGGGCTCATCAGGTCCTTCCCTGCACCGCAGAGGCAGTTGTCATTTTCCAAGCCTAGGATGTGAGCTCTGCTCAGCTGCCTTACAGCACAGTGCATGGTGTGCTTGCATTTTAGGGCTTCTTACACAGGCCTGGAGTCAAAAAACAGTGTCCTGTGCATCTTCCCAGCTCTAATATTTGGCTACATGGTTGCAAGCATGAACTAGAAGAGCTCTGTGAAGTAATAATACAGGGTCAAAAGCTCTTCCTAAATTTTTTCAGGTCTTCCTGGGCGGTTTTTCCTTAACACACTGAATGGGGTCTATTTTTCAAGTCTTTGAAGTTTTTTAACTCTTTCTATGAGTAAATGTCATTTTGTCATTGCTGTAAGGGCCAGGGTACTTAATACAGGTCATTCTGGAATTACAAAGGCTTGAAAAAAGAATACTTTGCATTTCTACCACCATGGTGCATGTGAGGGCCTTCAGGTTTGATAGAGCTGAGCTTTGCCCTTCTTGCCTAAGGGCTTATGTCTGCCAGGACCACTGTATGCAGTACTAAGATGGGACTTCACAGCATATTCATCATGACACGTATGGATGAAAAGCCAGACATGAGACAACAGTGTGCACTTGCAGGCCAGAAAGCCAAACCTGAGAAGTGTCAGAAGAAGTGTGACCAGCAGGTGAAGGGAGGTAATTCTCCCCCTCTACTCTGCCCTTGTGTACCTGCATATACTGGAGCACATGGAGTACTGCACCCAGGTTTCGGGATGCATCCAGGTTCTCAACACAAGAAAGACATAGACCTATTGGAGCAGGTCCAGAGGAGGGCTAAAGATGGTCAGAGAGCTGGAGCACTGTCCTGGTTACAGGCAGGGTAGAATTAATTTCTCCTCAGTACCTGTTACAGTGCTGTGTTTTGGATTCAGAATGAGAATCATGTTGATCACACACTGATGTTTTGGTTTTTGCTAAGTCCTGTTTATCCTAAGTCAAGGACCTTTTTTTCTTGCTTGTCTCATGCTCTGCCAGTGAGGAGGTAAGCAAAAGAAACCTGGAGGGAGCATAGCTGGGCAGGTGGCCCGAACTGACCTAAGGGGTATCCCACACCACAGACCATCATGCCCAGAACATGAACTGCTGGGAGTTACTTGGAAGTGTGGTCGATCTGGGTTCAGGAAGGGGGTCTGGCATTGGTCAGTGGTTGGTGAGCATCACTTGGGTGTTCCCTTTTTATTATCATTATTATTATTTACTATAATCATCTATTATTTATTATTGTATTTTACTTAATTTTCAATTCTTGAGCTGTTCTTATCTCAACTTACCAGTTTTACTTCAGTCGTCCTCATTCCACTGGGGGAGGATGCAGAGAGAAGAGTTCCCCTGGTGAATGAGTGGCTTAATGGTGCTTAATTTCCATCTCTGCTTAAACCATGACAAGGCATCTCTCCTACAAAGAGGAGGCTGAGAAAGTTGGAACTTTTCAGTCTGAAGAAGGGAAGGCTTCCGGGAGACCTTATACCAACTTCCAGTACCTAAGAGGGGTTTCTAAAAAGGAGGGAGAGGGTTTTTTATATGGGCAGATAGTGCCAGGACAAGGGACAAATAAAATGCAGTTTTAAACCAAAAGAAGGCAGGTTTATATTAGATGTTAGGAAGAAATTCTTTACTCAGAGGGTGGTGAAGCACTGGAATAGGTTCCCAAAGAGGTTGTGGATGCCCCATCCCTCCATCCCTGGAAGTATTCCAGGCCAGGTTGGATGGTGCTCTGAGCAACCTGATCTAGTGAGTGGCATCCTTGCCCATGGCAGGGGGTTTGGAACTAGATGATTTTTAAGGTCCCTTCCAACCGAAACATTTCTATGATTCTATACTGATTCTATTCTGATACTGGCACAAACTACCTGTAAGCAAGAGGTGCAAGAGCACCTTTGGAACAGCCACTCCCAAGTGCTCTGCCTTGCACTTGGACTGACCTAGGGAGTTTGCTCAAGGCAGCTGGCACATGTTAAACTTACACTTTAAACACCCTGCCAAAGTTCCCCCCACCTGGTAGACAAGCCCTTAAGTGTTAAATGGCTCACTGCAGAACAGAGAGAAAGTAGAAGCAGACCCAAGATGACCCCAAATTCCACCACCAAGCCCTCCTATCCTGTGGCTGGGTGAAGCCCAGCCCCATGCCGCCAGCTTGCTGGTCTGCCTGCTGCTCCACCAGGCACAGAGCACCTCACAGTCTTCTACAGGCTCCTGTGCCTCTTCCTTGCCTTGTATGGAGATCCTCTGCTCAAGGGAACTTGTCTTGGTTGTACTTCTCTGGTCTTTTTCTCCCTCTCTCTATCTGACTTCTCAGAGAGAGAGGTACTGGCCAAAGCTGAACACACAATTCCAGGAGAGGAAATACCATTATACTGGCATCATGAGTGAGAGGGATCCTAGTGGTATATTAAAATGAAGCATGAGCCTGGGTACATCTGGGTTCTGTTCTCAGTCATGCTTCAGGTTTTCTCTGAAGTTTGGCCTACTTACTCAGAGGCTCTGTGCTGCAGCCTTTCTCCCTGTGAAAATGGCTGTAATATTTTACCTGCATCTTAAAACTATTGGGGCTGTGAAAGACTTGGATACTTAAGTGCAGACATAATTAAAAATGCAAGATAGGGTGGATTAATTACACCCTGAGCTTCTAGTAACAGAAGCCAAATATCTTGTTCTATGTTTTTATAAGGAAGAAATATGCCTTTGAACCATGCTGTGTACCAGACTCTGCTCCCCAGTGCTGAGGCATGGAGGCTGAAGAGGGGCTGGGGCTGGGAAAGCCATGGTGGGGAGAGCGCGGATGGGAGCTGCCCCCAGACCTGTGCTGGAGTTGCTGGTTCTGCTGCTGTGATTTAGTTAAACTTGGGGGTCTGACTTGACAAGTTGCTGAATGTTGGAGCTGCTGAGAGAGCAGGGTGCTGTATCCAGCCTGGCTGTATAACCAGCTCAGCACCAAATACCCTGCTCTGGTGTATGGGGCGATTTCGGGTTTTTTGTTACATAGCCATGCATAGCCTTCATGCTCTCTCCATGCATGGATGAGTGTGCATGACTGCAACATGCATGCCCTTCTTGGCCTTATGGGGAAGGATGAACCCAGTTGCAGATTTGACATGTTGGGGTTAACCTCCAACTCACTGGCAGCTGATGCAGCTCCAGCCCTGTTTCTTGTTACGAGTAAAGAGAACAAAAAAAAAAAAACAACCAACCCTGTTTGATTTGTTTCTGTAATAGCAGCTGATCTGGATTGGATTTTATCCAAGTCTTCATGTTATTATATGGTCCAATCCCCACAAAGGTATTTAAAAAAAAGAGATGAGACCCTTTAAAATATTGTAAAAACACTGTAAAAAGGCCTGCTTGAAATGTAAGAAATACTGAACTTCTGCCAGGGATTTTGGTATTTGAGCAAAAATTCAAATCCCTTTACAAGATTTGTTACATCATTGAGCAATTAAAAGTATCCTTAGTTAAATAATCAAAAATCCCCCAGTTTTACTGTTTTGATAGTGAATTGTCAAGCAAAAATAAAACAAAATACACCAGTGTATGAGCAGTGGAGCAGAGTTCCTGCAGGAGGGAAAAGCCCATAAGCAGAGTGATGGCAGTGGTGTTTCTGTCTCTTGTAGAAACACGACAACATAGAGAAATGAGAGGATAGGGGAGCTCACTTGTGGTGTGTGTAAGAATTGGCTGAGCAGCAAAGCCCTTATTTTCTCTGGATAATTTTTTCCTAAGTGAGCAAATGCCTGCTATAGAAATGTCAAATATTTTCCAAGCAAGGTTCCAGGTAGAGAGTGTTCACTTGCATATCTGAGAAATCACTTAAACTTCAAACTTCACAAACAGATGTCAGTGTTTTGAAGCTGCTTGACATTATTAAAGATGCAGGTGGCCCATTGGCACTACTGACTTAACTCTGGGCAGCGATGGGCATTGCCTGGAGGCACAGCATCTCATCACTCTTCCCAAAACTCTGGTCACGCTCAATGAGAAAAACCAGGCTAAGATGAACTATAAATCTCAAAATACATATTTTTAGTAGAAATTACGTGTGAAGTCCGATTAAAGAAATTATAATAATATTGATGTTACTGGTGGTATGTCATTTTTCATGTGTAACAGGAAACACACCAGATCTTTCATGTCAACTTAGGCCAAACCCAGCAGTCTGTGAAACTCTAGAGAAGAAAGAGATTTAAAAATTGCAGTTTTGTCTCCGGCCTCCTGCTTTCTTGCTACTCTCAGATTTCCCCAGGTGTCTTCTCATTTTCATCAGCTTCCAGCCACCAGGACCTTGACATCTAATATGTTTTTAGAGTGCATTGCATCCAAATGCCCAGTACTCAATGACCAAAACATGCATGATGAAGACTGCCTTGCAGAGTCTTGTCCCTATGCCTGGCCCAATCCTGCAATGTGTCCAGCACCCTCAGATCCCCTCTCACTGGCACTCTGCTGCAGTGGCTCTAAGAATCACAGCATAGTTTGGGTTGTAAGGACCTCTGGAGATCAGCTAGTCTAACCCTCCTGCCATGGGCAGCAGGGACATCTTTCACTAGATCAGGTTGCTCAACGCCTCATCGAACCTGACCTTGAACACTTCCAGGGACAGGGCATCTACAACTTCTCTGGGCAACCTGTTCCATCGTCATCATAGAAAAGTTTCATCCTGATGTCCAGCATGTCCCTCCCTCTTATTGTTCACAACTGATGCCCCTTGTGCAGTCACTGTATGTCCCTCTTCTCCGGTGGCAGTAGCTTTGCTTCTGGCTGCCTCTCACAAAACTGGGAAAGGGAGTATGGCAGAACATAATGTCCAAAGGAGCTTTAATTCCCTTCCCCTGAGCCTCTGGAGCACCTACCAATGAGACTGAACTACTCCCCATCAGTGATGCTCTGATGGAGCTGAGCTGGGGGGAGAAGTTCTTTACAATTTCTACACCTGTGGTTACACTTAAAACAACTCCTGGTGTCTCTAAAACCAGGCTTGATGGGGTGATGGGTTTGTTTGGATTATTTGTTTTGTTTTGTTTTCCTGTGAGTTTTTTTAAAAGTGTGAGTCCTTTATGTCCCAGGCACAAATGTTTATAGGGCAGCAGAGGCTGCAGTGGGACCATGCCTGTGTCTAGCCAGTATCAGAGGAGGTAGATACTGCTTGCCCTCTGCTGCCTGCACAGGACACTGCTGCTTGGCCTGCAAGTGTAGGTGGCCCAAAAGGAAGAAATGAGTGTGTGTGTGCTGGGCCAGCTTCACACCAGGTGACAGCTAAAGGACTGGAACTTTTCTAACTAGGGAGGCACTTTCCTCAGAATTTATTTTTTCAGGCTTTTGGGCCAATGGAACTGGAAGGGATTGCTACAGGAATAATGCCAGGAGAAGCTCTGGAAAGCACAGTCAGGTCCCATAGATTTAATGTGAACCTTCTCAAACTGTGTGAATTTGGCAAGTTGAGTTTCCAAGTTCATCTGGCTGAGATGCTGATGAATCAAAGAGAGAAATCTCCTTTTCGCTTGGGTCCAGGTGGAGCAAGATAATTTGTTCTGGCAGCCTTTCAGTGTCCCAGAAATCTGCAATGATGTATGATGAAGTGTGTGCCCCTACCCTATGGGGCAGAGTTCACATCTGCAATAAACTTGTATAGCCTAAGCCATGCCCAGAACAAGACAGTGCTTTTCAAAAGAAGCTGGCGAGTTCTTACCATAGCCTTCAGCAGTTGCAGTTCAGCCAGCTGATTTAATAAAGGATTTCAATATATGTTCTGCTTCCAAAAAACCAGATTTCCCTTTACTGTCCAAAAAACAACAATCAACTTAGGGGGAAAAAAAGTTTACAAATATGATTGTTTCCTTCAAACTGTGTGTTAGGCTGCTTTACTGCTCAGCTGGCACTGCTTTGAAATGTACATGTGAGCATTTAACATGCTAATTAAATGTTTGAGTCACACATGTGCTGCCCCCATTTAGCACTTATTTGAGAGCTCTCCAAGGAGCCTGTGTCCATGTCTGCACTGGAGCAGCACCGCTGCCCACACCAGCCCCAGCCTCAGGACAATGAGCACTGAGCCCCAGTCACAGGCACCACCAGGTCCCCTCGGTTTCCCTAAGATTTGTCTGGTGCAGCAGAAAATGAGAACTGAAGTAGAAACATGAACACTTTGCTTTTCTTTGGGGAAAACACAGCTCCTTGGTAGTATCCTGGAAAAGTATTTCATGTGTGGGATACTTAGAAATGCTGAGCAGCTCTTTCACACATAATAAAATATTATAAAGATTTATTATATGAGAAACCTTTTGATTCTATTTCATGAGCTTCCATTATATTGGTTTATTAGAAGAGAGATAGTCTTCATTAAAATAATTTCCAGAATTAAACTAGGAACATTATTAGACATATTTGGGGGTATAAAAGTCTCATCTATGGGCAAGGCATGTATTTTTCTGAATGTGAAAGTACAAAGATCCTTTTAAATGTGAGGAAGGTGACAGACAGCACCAGTACACTTTTCCAAACTGTAATTTTAGCTCTGATCAAAGCTTATTTTCAGGCTGTGCATTATTTCTGTGAGCAGTCTTAGATATAAGAAATATCTTAGATAAGGTTTGGAAGCAACTAGGTAAAAACCCCTGAGTTTGTAGTAGCTGCTTACTCAATTCTGCAGTCTGAAAATAAGGGAAGGAAGGGTTTTGTCCCAGAGAAGCTGAGTGACAGCTTTGTTGTGCTTGGCTTTCAGATCACCTCGGGCTTCTCTCAGAACAATTTATTTTCCACTTTGCTGTGTATTTATTAAATGGTTTGTGTGATGCATTATAAAACCCGGAAACACAGCAGCAAAATCCATTTTCCTCATTTTTTACCAATCACCAGCAGCACAAAAGCCTTGGCACAACTCATCTGCAGAGCACAGGTGAGTTTCAGACACGTTTCCTTCCCAAGTCACACAAGAAAACTTACTGAAATGTTCATGTGCTTGTGTTAGACTGAACATCCTGGCAACTCTGCTTAGTGACACGAGAGGAGTTTAACATAATTTAAAGCTACTTTGATCACTAATCTCATCATAAAGAAAATTGTGGGCTTTTTCTACTTCCACAGCTCCCACCGATTTCATTGTCCGTTGATGTCAATAGGAATGAGCATCCTGGGTGTGCAGTGGCAAGTCTGACATTTTAATGAGCCAAAATACAGGGTCTGAGCAGCACTGAGTACTCTGGCCTCTACAGATTATACAGATTCAGTGGAACAGGAGAGGAAGGGAGAGATGGAGTGGGAAAAAAGCGCCCTTTTCTGCCTAGCTTTATACTGACTGGAATGGAGACAGCAATTGGCAGGTGATAGGATTGCATCCAAGTCCTGATTTTTTTCCTTTCAAATGACTGTACAAGAGAAAGCCTCCAAAGGGTCTGAATAAACACGAGGTGAAAAATTGTGCCTCACTTCTGTGGTGAAGAAAAATTAGCATTAGAACAGGGGTGCCCCTTCCCTGGTTTGATTGTCACTGAAGTCCCAGGAATTAATTACAGCTTGGTTACCAGGTACCTGGCCAAGAAACACTCCCAATTGCATGTTAACTTCCATGAAGAATACAGTGTGGGATGAAGTCACCTCACCACTGCCAGTGTGCTGCCAGTGACACAGGTGATAGCTGGCTGCAGTTAACTATCCCTTTTTATGTCCTCTGGGCCATCCTCCACAAAACCCACACAAAGAAGGATGTCACATCTCCTTCGCTGTACAAGCAAGGAAAGTTCCAGACTATGATGAGCAATGTTCTTCACCACTGTAGAAAAAGAGTCTTGTCACCTATTTTTGTAATAGGTACCAGCTTGTCATTTTGTAATTTTGTACCAGCTTGCTTCTGGTAGGGCTTTTAAGCAAGGTGATGAATGTAAGTTTTTCTTTTCTACGGAACAACAAGCCTCACAGCAAAAGACCTGAAGGTAAAGGACCTACCTTATCCACTTCTCCTTTGCTGAACTGCCCCAACAGCATATGGCCTTGTATTCTTTTTCTACCTGGAGCAATTTTGCGTACACGTCAGACTTCCACCCCTCTTTTGGGAAACCACTTTCTATTACTTTGTACCTGTGTCCTTGCATAAAACACACTTTTCCCTGCCCATAAATTTATCCAATTACATGTAATCTTATCCCACATGAGCCACACTTGGTGTTTATTGCCTTCAAATATTTGCACAGGGTTATCATATCCTCCTCCTTTAGTCACTATTTGGAAAAGTTGTTTATGCCGAATTCTTCCAGGCTTTTCTCATCCAGCTGTTCCCTCCCACCTCTCATCTGATGTGGTGCTCTCTGAAAGCCTTCAGCCTGTCTGCATCACCCTGGGCCTGGTGTGCACAGTAATAATGGTAGCAGCCCTGCTGCAGCACCCCCAGACCCCACTGTGCGCTGAGATACTTCAGCGGGCAGCCCCAAATCACACAGGCTTGTCCTGGCCCACAGTGCAGCAGTGGCTGCTAATTGACATTCCTGCTTTCCAGGTTTCTCTGTCCTATTGAGCAGTAGTGTTTCAGATTATTTTCCCAAATATATTAACTTTGGTTTTCCCAGGCACAGTATAATTTGATTATTTCCTGCACATACCTCCAACCTCTCCAGCTTCCCCCATATTATTGCTACATCCTCCCTCATTTGCTTTTGACTGCTTGGGCCAAATTACAGCGAAAGCAGATATGAGCCAGGATGCGTATCCAGGCTCTCTGCCAGCTATTTTGCAAAAAAATCACCCAGGCCACAAGATCCCACCTCTCACAAGTCATAGTGACAAACCCCGAGTTAGCAAATAGCTTTGCTTTTCCCAGCCCCCCTGGTTACATGGGCAGGATCAGCAGTGGTCGCCAGCTGACCCATGTGGTCACAAGGCCTTGAAGGTTTCCATCTCCTACAGTGACTTGCAAGGTGCCCTTAGGTCCTCAGGGGAGATCATCAGGTATTATTTCCAAGTAATTATTTGAAGTTAGACACAAAAATTGACGTGTCTTGATTTTCAGATGCCAAGTGCTCAGAGTTTCAATTAGGGATTTTGGCCACCGTGCTACCTAAGGAATGAAGTTCTGGGCATGATCTGACCAAGAGTGGAAAGGTTCACCACCTCTAAATTTCATCTTTGAAATTGCTTTTGTGTAGGTGAATGGATCTTAGCAATTTGGGAATTGTTTGCATGAGTGCGTGCACATGTGTGTGTGCATGTGTGTGTATGTTAGTTTTGGAGGCAGAGACCAGGCAGAGGACCATCAGTATTCTGTGAGAGCACAGGGACTGAAGGAGTGATGACAAGGGTCACTGGAAGTCTGTGGCCTTACTTGGGAGTGGGGTGGCCCGTGCTTTAGCCTGCAAGCTGTTGCATATTTTCCCTCTTCAGAAATAGCCTGAATCATCTCACACCTACATAAGCTGCTTTCCAGGAGGTGACCTGCTTTCCTGAATCCAACCATTTAATCAAACCAGGCTTTATTTCTGTTTTAGTTCTTTGTGTAAAGTTACTTCTCGTTCATGAACACTTTCAGCTGCTGTTCATGGCCTTTTATTATTGCACTGCTCAAATTCCTTGGCGCTTTTTCCCACTCAATGACTGAGGCATCATGTCTGCTGGCACAAAGTGAGTATTCCTAACTTCACCACCTCAGTTTTTAGAAAAGGGGCTCTTTAGTAGGAAACTGCTTACATTTCACTGGATCACACATGACTCTGCAAACTAATATTTACCAAGTTAGACTCAATCCATGCAGAGCTCCTGGTACCCAGCTGCCTGGTACTGGGCAGGTGGGGTTAGCTCCATGGGATGTGGATGATGGGATGTGGCCCACAGACCCTCAATACCTGGCACTGAAGTGCCTGGTAAGTGACACAAGAGTCACCTGCCCAACTTTCCCTGCATGAGCTTGGTTCCCTCAACTCTCCTCCTGCCCCAGGAGACTGACATCAGATGGTCAGGAAGATGACCTGGAAGATAATGACTCTGAAGCCTGTCAGGTCAGACATCACCCCCAAATCTCTCCTTAGCTGCAGTAATGGTGTTATGGGACAAAGGTAAGATAGTGCTGCCTCCACCAGCCTAATCACAGCCAGGTCTGGTGTTTCTTGTGCAGAGGACATTAGTGGAGACCCCTGTTCCTTGGGGTCCCACAGGGAGGGAAGGAGGACATCCTGCACAGCTCTAGGCAGGAATCTGAGGAGTCCTGCTGCAATGGCAAGGGCTTAGGGCAGACATCCAGTGCAGAGCCCTGGGTTACTGGGAAAACTTAAACACCTCTGGATTCCAGTGGTGGGATTCCTCTCTCTTCACTCTCTAGTGGAGCCATGGGCTCCTTTACAGTTAGTGGTGTAAGGGAAAAATCTTTTGGATACAATTCACCTGATGATATGCCTGCTGCCTTTTGGATGAGGTGACTCCAGCCCTGGTATCGAGCAGCTGAAACAAATAGAGTTCTGCTGACTATAGATCTGAGCAGACATGGCTGATTTCCCAAACCTTCCCTTAGCTGCTCTGTGGAGCAGAGGTAGATTCAGGTGCAAGATGCTCTGCAAGTCTGATGGCTGAAAATGAATAAAAGGAAGAGTGGGCAGGCAGGGCACTGCAGTGGGCACAGTGACAAAGCCATTTATAGCTGCTCCCATGCCCTCCCTTAGCCTGCCCATTCCTGGTCATCTCCTCTTCAGATGGAGGCAGGAGCAAAAGCTGAGGAACTACTGGGGCTTCAGCCTCAATAAGTGTTACAAAAAGTAAGGAAGGGGGACTTTGAATGACGTAACTTTCTTGGCCCTCAAACTGTCTGTGCTTACCCAGAACTAGAATCAGGAAAAACAGCCCAGAGGCAACCCAGTTGGTGGGCTGGGAACCAGTGCAGGTCCCCTGATGTCACTGCAGTGCTGTGCCCAAGCTAACAAACCCAAGGCTTATTAGCTCAGGTGCAATGCCAAGCACTGAGTCAGTACTGCCATCAGACCCACTGCTATGTCTGTGTGACACCAGGCCACACCTCGTGTTGTTACCAACTCTCTGCGCATGGACAGCCCTGGGCTGCTGCCTGGCTTGGGGTGTGCAGGGCTAATAATCACTACCTTGCTTCAGGCCAAATGTGCTAGACCCACCTCCCTTCCCATGAAAAAGTCACAGAAGTGAGTGGGACCACACGGGAAGAAAGTCCAAGCTCATTTTGCTCACTCATTGAGATCTATGCTTTTGAAGTGAGCAAGTAAAGTGCCAACAACCATCTGTCACAAGTAGTTCACCCTCACACTATTAGTTCTGAAGCCTTGCAAAAATGTCCTTTCCTTCTCACTTGATATGAGAGACTGCCTGACTCCTCCTAGGTATCCAAACATGTCTTACATGTTGAAATTGTGGGGTCCCAAAATGCTTTCAAGAGACATGATGTTTGCAGGTAACGAACACTTACTGTCACAGTGTAGTGGGGCAAGAAGGCTGCTGGGTTTGCCCGTTTAGCCCATCCTAACACTGTTCCCATTGTAAGGTATTCAGCACATAAAGTGCTTAAAATAATAGGGTTTTTTGGGGGAGGTGGTGGTGTGAGGATGAGAGAGGTGGTTTCTCTGCAAACTGCTGCACTGTGATCTGGCTGAATATTTCAGCATCTGAATGAAAGCCCCCCTCCAACTCTTCTGCATCTGAGTACCCAAATAAGGGTGTATGTATTCAGCACAAGCACAGCTCTAAACCCAAGCCCCAAACATGAGCAGGTGCTTCTNGGGCAGCAGGAAGGGGGCACAGAGGGGGCCCTGCTTGGCAAGGTAAGCAGTGCCTGCTGGGGTGGTGGGTGGCCCTGCCAGCTCTCTTTGTGCGGCTCTGTGAGGCAAGGGGGGAAGGAAGAGGCAACAACAAGTGAAAGAGTTCAAAGTGAAGCCACAGAGGCCAGCATGTCATGGCTGATCTGTGCCAGCTGCAAGCTGCTGCTTCTCTAGTCAATGTGCCAACTATTTGCTGGAGTAGGCAAGAACCACTAGAAGTGTGTGTGGGTTCGTGGTTGGTGGAGCTGGAGGTGGGCGATGTGGATCTTTCTTAACTGACACACAGCCATCACAACTTCCCTAGCACCTGGCATTTGGGATGAACCTCCGTGCACAGCCACAGCCTGGTTGGCCCAAACTACTGGGTCCTAAAGGAGAGGGAAAGAGTAGCTATGCTCTCCACACTTACTCCACAGCAAGGAATGCCACAGAACTCTGGGTGTGCCAGGAAGTCATTCCCGGAGCTGCCACATGAAACAGGACTTCAGCACTGGCTTGCTAAGACCAGCTACCAGATAATCAGCTGTCAGGGAAAATGCTCAGCCCCAAAACTGCCCCTGCTTAAGTGCCGGCAACAGCCTGGACTCAGTCCTCTTCCTTCTCCTTTGTGCCCTGCGCCAGGGTCCCCAAGGGGCCACTACAGTTCTCACGGCCAAAGTACAGTTTTGCCCTTTTCATGTGCTTCTGGGTGGAGGAACGTGGTTTGTGCCAGCCACAGCTCTCCTCCCCAGGCTGGGATACGCCTGCATGGGGAGAAGGTTGGGTCACGGCAGGTCTGACACCCCGGTGGAATGTCAGGGGGGCAAATGCGGCTGCTAAAGGCTTTTGGTGAGGCGTTCGTGCAGCGGGGCAATGCCCTTTGGTAGTGCAGTGCGCGGGTCACACGGCGGCCAGAATCGGGCTGTGGGACTGCTCTGCCACCCCGCCGGCCTGGGGTCGAGCCAGGCACGGAGCCCAGTGCACGCAGCCGTGAGCTGGTGCGGGAGAAGGCCCCCTTGGGAAGGCAGCGGCAGCCTGCAGCCCCTGTTTGCGCCACAGCCGCGAGCCCCTCCGCAGGGCAGGGCAGAGCTGTGACCGGAGCTGATCACACCAAGATCGCCCAGGGCCGTGTGGCGGTGGTCAGGGCTGGTCACACCAAGCTCGCCGGGGCCGTGTGGCGA
>WEIT01015089.1:93428-109052 GCA_013389985.1 Dryoscopus gambensis | reverse complement strand
GGGGCCGGGCGGGGGTTAGCGCGGGCCCACAAGTTGCTTCCAGGGCCCGTGGGGTGGCATGAGGGGAAAGGGCGGCCGGCAGCGCACAGCCCGAGCGAACAGCGGCGAGAGGCGCTCGGTCCGCCCGTGCGTGTCCCTGCCCCAGCCCTGCTTGTAAACGCCTGGGCAGATGGGGGGCACCCGGTGAATCCCCCGCGGCACCGCAACAACCTGCGTCCAGCTCAGGTTCGGCCAGAGCAGGGGCGTGAGCCGCGGCGGGAATGCTGCTCTCACGGCACGCAGGCACTGGGGAGCCCGCGGTGAGCAGATGTGGGAACGGGGCAGCGGCACAGCGCCCTGCCTGTGTTCCTGCGTTACCTGTGCGGCGCAGGAGGCACCGCGTGCGCGCTGTGCGTAGTGCAGCAGCCGCTCGTCTGCGCAGGCACCTGCCCTCGCAAGATCCGACGGCCGTGACTCGTGATGCAGCATGAGCATGGGACAAGGACAAGCTCCCATTAAATTCAAACAAGGCTGGCAGCCTTCAGCCACTTCGTAATATAAAATGAAAGGACTTTTAATCACTCTGTTCTGGCACTTTTCCAATGGTTTTTCCTCATCTCTTCCCTCCTAAGAAGGCTCAATCATTATCCCATCTACCAGGACAGTTTCTTCATTAGCATATATCCTCCACCAGCCTTTTCTGGGCTCTGGCTGCTTTCCCACACACAGCTCAGTCCCTTCCTTGGAAAATGCTGCTTTAAAGGTTTTCTAACTCTTCTGGAAGAGTTTGGCTAAAAAAGGGGAGGGCTTCAGAAAGAACCAACCCGTAAAGAGATCCCTCCTGTGACAGAGCAGGGAGGCTGCATGCACGTGTGCTTCCAGAAGCTCCACTTCCACACTTGGTTGTGTTTGATAAGGACCATCTCATTCTAGAGATAGAACATGGAAGCAAATCTGCTGCTACGAGGTTCTCACAGACCACTGCCTCTTCTTTGTCATCAGAAATGAGGCAGATGTGGTAAGATCCTCAAAATACAAAACCACATATTCTTCTAGCAAATGGTCTTATGGTGTATGAACATCAGCAAGTGAGGTGTGTTGGGGCAGGTGGTGTCTTATTTGTCCAACCAATATGGGCTCTTCATAAACCTCACCTTATGGAGTCCTTGCATATATTTTAAAGACAAACTGTAGCTCTTCTAGAGCAGCATCTGTCCAAACTGCTACCAAGACCAGTGGTGGTTCCTGAGGATCTCATCTTCACAGGTCATTTGTGAAGGGCTCCAACTTGTCCCTCTGTTGCTCAGACTCAGGATTTTCAAAATTTATTCCTGTTGTTGCCCTGTGTAATTTTAATTGGACCTTCTATGCTTCAGGTCACTTCCAGCCTTCAGTCCTGCATCTGTTACTGCAGAGACTGTCTTGGAAGTCTTTGCTCATCCAACAGCCATGTTTTGGCAGAATGCTTGGCTCTACCTAAAACAAAAAGCATTTCAAAAATGCAAAAGTCCATTTTGCTGGAAATTTTAGTAGTAAAGTAAACCAGAGGCTTCTGGGTAAAGTCAAAACCTCAGACTATTTCTGGTAGTTTTCCTTTTGTGAAATGTTCAACCTTCCGTAGTATTTATTGCACTGATGCAGTGCAGTGTGGTTCTGCTTCTGGTTTGCAGCCAAATTTTGAAAATCTTTTCTGAAATAGAGAATCATATGTCCCAGATTACTAATAAGCCACTTGGAAAGCACTGGGGTGGTGGTGGTGGGGTGGGGTGTAGGGGGAAATACACCCCCTACAGCTGTGCAGCAAGGTACCAGCAATCATATTCCTCAAATATAAAAGTTAGAATTGTTTAAAAAAATACACCCACATACTTAAATTGTAAAACTTTAGTGAAATGAGGGTAGCAGTCAGAGTTGGAAAAAGAAAAAGCATTACACCTAGCAGAGATTTTACTTGGAAATGACTTACATGAATGACTTAAGTTCAAAAACAGCTTTAGAAGTGAAACGATAAAATATTGCCTGGGCCCCTGTAGATAAACCAAGCCAAATCAATTACTTTTCTGTCTATAAGTCATGACCACTTTATAAAGTATAGAGTGAGCAAGAAGAGGCACTGATAATGAAGTGTTACCACTTCAACAACATTATTATACACAGCATCTAATTTTGGGAGTAGGAAGCAGGTGCCTTTCCTCACAGGCATTTGCCATGACCAAGAGTAGTGATTTTATTGAGGTTACGATATGTTTACTGGCTGGATAAAGACAATTAATAGCCACACATCCAAACAGTTAACAGTTTATACAGCATTTCTAAATTAAAGGAATTAAATATCAGTGTTCTGCTACCAAGCACAAGTGGCTCAGCAATCGCCACTGGAAAATGAATGTGCTCGTTAGCACAGCCTGGAACACACAGGCTGCAGAGGGAGATAGGGGAGTGTAAAATTGAAGCTGAACAGGTATCAGTTAGTAAAATAGCAAATGGGGTCACTACAGATTGCTTTCTCCTGACTTCCCTTGCTCTTTCAGCAGCATACGCACTCTAGGACTTTTCTCTGGTTCAGTAACTTGGTAATTCCATGGGCAGGTCCCTGCAGAGGAGAGAGCAGAAGTTTAGGGTGGTCTAGGTAACATTTGCAGCTGTGGTGCAGGCAGCCCCTCAAGGCCCCTTGCAGCTCAGCTGGCTTGGTAGAGCCAGAAGTGTAGAAATGCACAGCTGCAAGGGTTTGCCAGCACAGGGTCTGGACTGTGTGTGTGCAGACACGTGTAGCAGAGCCAAGGACCCCAGGTGCACAGTCAGCACCTTTACCATGAATCTCTACAACTGACTCTATTGTCTGTTTGAGTAGATAAAGGAGAGCTTCCTTCACATACCCCAGTTCCTTACTGTAAGGAAAGAGCAGAAAATGAATCTGTTTCTTTTACATAAATACCGGATCTTTCAGCAACAGAATATAAGAAATTTGCCCAGAGTCTGGTCCTTGCTGTGAAAATACATTCTCTGCTAGTCCAAGAGGCTACACTGAGCAGGAGTGATTTACAAAGCTTTATAAATGTGGCCCTCTGTTGCCAAGAGGGCAACTGTCTGTGGATCAGGACTGCATGTGGACATGTCATGGGGCTGCCCTTATGACCGTGGCTGTAGTAACAAGATGGGGGCATCTTTGCCCCTTGGGTTTTACATCCTTGTGAAGAGCACAAGATTTGACATGAAAATGGGAAGATACAGTCTCTGCTGCTGCTCTCATGTGCCTGCTGTCATGGCACGTGGGCACACCACACCAATTCTCTAAGGAGTAAAATGCAAGGAGCACCCAAAGGCAAGTATCCCAGCTGCAGGAAAGATGATGGTGTGCACAGTGTATGGTACTCCCTCTTTTTCACCATTCCTCTGAAATACGCTGCACTTTAGGAGGAGCACAAACAGATGATGATTTATTTAGCTTCAGCTCTAGAGCATGCAGCATTATGGGCTGGTTGGGGTTGCTTCTTCAGTGGCTTTCCAGCTCTTGGAATAGTTCCCACCTGACTGGCTCCCAGCCCTCACTGCTCTCAGTGACCCCAGAGCACAGAGACATGTGGAAGAGGGCTGTCCTACCCATGAGAAAGGGCTGCCAGCGGAATGGCTGGTGAAATACTGCCATATGGCTGTGCATTCCCCACTGCCACCCCTGAGTCTCACAAACTGGAAAATCCCACATGAAACATTCTTGATACAGAGCAGATCTTGGGGCTGCCAAACAGAGTTTAAGATCACCTGTGAGTCACAAAACAAGTGGCTTCATCCCTTTTCTTCGGGATTGGTTGTACTTACCACTCGCTTATTTGGGCTGTGCCTTTGTCCATGGACAGGTTTTGCACTTCTTCCCCTCCAAGTTCAGAAGTCAGTGCCCAGAAAAATACTGCTAGCAAGAAGCCAGTACAACACACAGAGAGCTTAATGTGAGGGTAAAAATATTATTAAAATATTTTATTATTATTATAGGACCAGGATAGTTGAATTAAGATAGAGGAAAACTAACACTGTGACAGCACCATCCCACTGTCACAGGTTTCAACAAAACTTATCCACAGAGCCAGTATGAACGAGGAAACTGCACTGACTATAGACTGTTTTAGCTACTAACTCACCTTGACAGCATCAGGAGTTTTAATTAGCTGTTACTCTCAGATTAGCTGTTCTTCCAGGTGCTCCTCTTACTCCACCAATCAAATTCCATGAAAAGAACACAAATCAGCATTAATCTTACAGGGTATATACATATGAGAGCAGAGGAGGGAAAACAAACCTGGCATTTCAAGCACTGCACCCCAAATCCCTTCATTGCCATCAATTCACCAATCCAAATCTCAGAAGGAAATTAAAAGTATTCATCTCAGGCTTGTATGGCCAACCCCATGCTGCTGCCCTGAGAGAAGGAAAGTGTCCCCAGAGCCCATACTGACTGGCTGAGCACAATCCTTACCCTGTGCCCAAAATGGAACTCCCTGCAGCATCAGCTGTCGGCTACCAGCTTCACACTGGGAGAGTGCATCAGGTGAACTGGGCCCTCAGCAGAAAGCAAGCACTTTGAAGAATATTATTGAGCTATTTCTCCTCATGTACTACTTGATCCAAAAGGGAAACATTGACTGGCAGTTAGAAGCAGAGACTGGCCAAACTGTTCTTCCCCATAGTGCAGCCAAGCAGGGTTGACTCCTGTGGGGAGCCTGTCCCACCAGCCAAAACTTCTATCCCAGCAGGGCTGTGCAAACACTGGGACTCACCACAGCAACCTGCCACTGCCCCTTTCCACAAAAGCACCACAGGCTTTTAGGGAAGCTCAGAATCAGCTTTCACCAGTTCTGCACATGGGTCCACAACTCCTCCCCAGCTAAGTACCTGTTTGGGAGACTGGTGGGACAGTGGTGGACACAAAGTTCTCCCAAATGATTAAAGATTAGTTTTGGTTTTTTTCCTTTTACCTACCACCCATTTTCTCTCCTCTTCTGGCTGAAGCATACAGGTAGCAGATTTTTTGGACATAATGTTTTATTTGCTGTTTTGGCATACTAATGTATTCATGTTTCCAGCCCATTTCACTGCTAACAAATCCTTATGTGTGCAGGAATAACTGTAATCAAAGAACAATACTTTTAGAAGTCAGGATGCGGCAGTTTAAAACCATAGGAGGTAATAATCATGGCTCAATGCCTGAAAGCTATGGGATTGACAGAAAACACAGAATGCCATGTTCAAGGTACTACATTTTTCATGTACAGACTCCCTAAAGTAGAAACTTTGCTTAGACATGGAGTTCTTGTGTGTCTATTTGAAACTAGCAGAGAAGACCAGGTAACCCAGTCAAGCAACCAAACTAACCCTCTCCCCCTACCCAGACAAGATGTGTTTCAGCTCTATTTCCTGCGCAGGGCTCTAAAACCAGTTCAAGAATATTTTAATGGCCCTTTGTAATTTCCAACCATAAATGGCATCCCTATAGTGGAGAGGGATGGTAGGAGAAAATTAAAGCATGATCTACAGGCCTGTCTAAGGCCTTACACTGACTTGCTTTCTGTTGTCAGCTTCACGTTTCACGAAAGCATTTTGATAAGTAACAAGTATACAATGGATAATAAAGTATTTTCTGTAAAACCTTAAAGCTTTCCTAGGCAATGTTATGAGCAAAGTACCCATGTAGAAAGTTGGGTTCTGTGTCCTGGTTCATGGAACTGGGCCATTAGATAAGAAATTGTGTAAAATTTATAGGAACTCTGAGATCTGACAACAGCGAATTGTTTCACTGCCTGTGGCCCCCTTGCCGGCTCTTCTTGTCTTTCAGCTGAGATTCTAAAGGCTTTAGAGGTGGGTGAATGTTGCCCTTCAGCAGTACTTGAAGGACTGACAATGTTTTCAAGAAACAAAAGCAAATGATACTACCCTGCCAGAGGGAACAACAAGGTCAATCATGCTATGCAAATCAGCTCTCTGTTGGAGAGAAAAATCAAAACAGAAGAACCTGCTACCCTCATGGTACAGGCTGAACATGAATAATCAAAATCTAATTCCTGCCTGATTTTATCACCAGAGAGGGTGAAAGAGGAAAATATACGGGTGCAAAAATACTTAAATGAATACAGCAGTGACTTTGGAAACCTCTCAGTGCCTGAAAAATAAACTTGTCACTATAAAGCCCCAAATTTTCAAACTAACAGTGTATCCCATGCAGAAGGCAGCTGAGGACCTCTGAGGAACTGGCATCTAAACAGCTTTTTGCTGGGATCCATGTAAGAAGTATTCTGGCTCTGAATATGGTTCCTAACATTTTCTTGGGTTATTTCATCTCAGTTCTTGACAGAAACCAGTGCATGAAAGGAAATACTCCAGTGCTGAAAATTCACCTATAATATCTCATGTCAGGTGAACAGTACTTGTGTATTTCTAAGTTTTTAATTCATTTACTTAAAGGCTTGGTTACAACTTACAAACCCATCCATCAAAACAAGATTCACTTTAACTATGGAGTAATACTTACTGCAGATCTTGTGGAAATCCACACCCCACACATTCAAAAATCCCACTTCAAGTCCCTTGGCCTAGGAGAATGACAAGAGCAACAATAGGCACCACCCCAAGCCAGGAGCAGCTCTGAATGGCTGCAGGGCAGAAGGAAAGCTATGCAGCCAGGAATGAAAACGTGAAACCCACTAGGCTACCAGAGCAGAACCCCACAACTTATTAAAACAAATGCCAAATGCCTGAAAAACATTTCAAACAATAGCAAATGCTTACTCAATGATTCTACTCAATGTCCTAATTAACTGAGTAAAAACAATTTTGACTTCAGTGCTTATTGAAAGAATGGACACAATGCTTATTTTCAGTTCAAATTTTACTCCCAATTGCACAAAGATTGAAAAGATTTTTTCAAATTTTGAAAACCAGCATAATAATTTTGGTTTCATATATAAAACAGGGAAACCCAAAGGATACAGGAGTTGTGTGACAGTTCCAACATTCAGCATTGAAGGGTTGCCCAACTTAATTTTCTCTCATACATTGATTATTTTCGATATTATCTGCTTCTCAAATTATAACTCTGTACAATACCCACACAAATCTAAGGTTAAAATATTTTGAGAAAATACCATGTTATGGAAGGTTCCAATTACAGTACAAATTACTGACAAGTCAGAGAATCGCTAGGAGTTTATTCAGAGGCTTTTACTTTCGGTTCTTATATCACAAAAGACATGTTTAATGTTTACAACAAGTATTAGAAACTGAGATGTTTTTATTTCTACTATTATAAAAGTAACATAGGAGACCGTTCTAAGCCATCTTCAAAATGCAGACCAATCTTTTTTTTTTTTGTATATAAACTGTACACAAAAAACAAGGCACTATACATTTTTGGATAATAAAGTATAAAGGTTGATTCGCATAGTTTCTCAAGAAATCCATGCTATAAATACAAATGCTTTGTTCGGTTTAGCACCTGAAGCAGCACTGAGAACAATTCATTAACTATTGCAAAGAGAAACTTTTCAGAATGCGAAGGAGATACATATTGGTGGTATAGCTAATTTGGTACAAGCAACTGCCATCCAGCTACTTTTCCGTAGTTTTGACATGAAAGTCTTGAAAGTGAATATATATTGCATTGTTAAATACATACTTGTTCTATGTGTTTATATAAATATAAATTCTTTGTAATCCACAAACTAACAAAATAACACTTTACAAAGAGAACTTCTTTAAAAACAAAAATGGCAAGTATTGTATATAGCCAAAGGACACCTGCAGCAGTAGCTCAAGAAACTACTGTTTAAGTGCATAGGAGAACAGAGCTTAAAGACATTACCTTTAAGAGTCAAAATTTAATTCCATTTTCAAAGAGTTCTCTTGGCCTTTTATAATATTACACACCTCCAGATAGGTAGTCACTAATAACTTCAGATTATTTTTATTTGTTCTGTAAATGTAGGGTACAATTCTTCTAAAGGACATAGAAAGCGAGAGTGGACATCCCTTTAGTGCTCACTCTCATAAACACAGCTTAGAAAAGTCCTTTTGCCTTCTTCAGGTTAACCTGCTTCCAAGATGGCAGCGCATTGTACTCCTCTCTTGTCATCTCTAACGCAACCTGCATTTAAAATGGAAGGATGTGCTGTTAGCAAAAACAACTGATAAGCAGCACAACCACCAAAAGACTTTCCCGTATGGTTAGACACAGATGCACAGAGTAACAGTGCACCTCTTCCCTCCTTACCTCAAAGTCCTCATCTGAAAGGTAAATTTCAAGCTTCAGTGGATCAACTCCCTCAGGCAGAGGCCTAGCTAAGAGATCTGCTAATGGATACACTGTTTTACACAGCTTGGCCAGCACGTCCTCTACAAGTATTATCTGATTAGAAACGTCGGCATCCTGGAAGGAGAAAAGGAAAACAGAGAACAGGATCACAATGCTGAAACCATCAACTGCACCCATGGACGTCTGCAGATGGCACGGGATAACCTGTCCTGCCTGAGCACAAAGCTGTACATCCCGGTGTGACAGGCCAACAGCCCTGCCCTACAACACTTTCGCAGCTAAAAACAGGTCTGCACTTAGCAGAAGGACATCCTGTACTCCCAGAATCTAAGTGTAAGGCTGAAATCTGTGTTTAGTCATGAAGCCAGCATTTTCTACTAAGGATGGCTGCAGAAGACTTACAAAACAGAAGATGTCATTTGTGTTGAGATGTCCCTTGACTGAAAGCTTTTAAAGCAGCCACGTGTAATTTGGCTGTGACTCTGCATCCCAGGTGAGGAAGTCAGTAACAAAGCCCTTGGAGCCAGCTGATCCTTTGAGAGGTGTTTTGCTCCCCTGCACTTCAAATCTGGAGACCAGACCAGAACTGCACAACTGAAACAGCTACTCTGTTAAGTTTAAACTCTAGCACATCTCTTTCTAAGAGATGATCCAGATAACACTCTCCTCCTGTTTTTAACCAAAAAAAAAAAAAAAAAAAAAGGTATGAGAAGTTACATGAAAAAAAGGAACAGGAATGCCTCTGATATACACATTCCCAGTCAGAATTTAGCTGTGGTGGTGGTGTTTTTTTTCCTGAGCAGACTCCTAGGCTGCACTTTCTAAGTTTATCCTCTGCATCTTAGGGCCTGACAGCACAAATAACCAGTGTTACTGACAACACAAGACACAGTTACTTGCAATAGGAAAATATGCAATGAAAAGATTTACCATTTCTGTGATCTCTGCGATGTCTTCCCTGTGTTCCCAACTTGGGAACATATTAGTGAATGTCAGAGGCTCTAGGCCAGCATGAATTAGATACGATTTTGGGGGCTTCTTTACATTTTTTCCTAAAAGCAGTCAAAATACAAAAAATAGAGAGAGAAATTACAAATAGTACAATATTTTGCAATCTCACCCACTATCCAAAGCTACCTCCTAAGAGTATTTAATTTTTTCCTGAAAAGCTGAAGCAGTTTAAGGCAGAAAGAATAAATTTTCCAGGATTTTTTTTTAATTAGTATGGGACCCTTTAACAGGTTTTTCAGTATTCTTACACCTGCCTTTTACTGTATCTGACTGCAAAGATTAAAACATATATGCTGAAAATCCTCAACAGCTACTTCTAATCCAATGCCTTTCTTATCTTACAAAAACAGACTTCGAATAGAGTAAGCAGAGTGTGATGGTCTGAAATTAGCCAAATTCAGGTAAATGAAACCTTTTGGTATGCTCAGCAGAAGTGTCCTGCCAGCGACCAACTAAGCTTAAGCTTGGAGGCTTAAGTGAGAATGTTTTAACTGCTAACTTGTTATTCTGAGGTGTAACACGATAAATAAAGCCTTTCCACTGAGAGGTGAGTCAGCAGAGTATCTTGGCAATTTGGGAACAACACTGTTACTAGATAAATGATTTGCTAAGAAAGAGTGGAGAATGTATCTTCAAATAAACTGATGTTTATTGATAACATTGGGGGAGCACCTTTCAGCTCAGGAGAGCAAGGCATGGACAGGTATGACACACGCGGGGCAGTCAGGCACAGCACTCTGTTACCTTTGCAGTACCGGAGCACCGTCTCCATGGCGCATTTCCTGTCTGTAGCCCACCTGATCCGAGCTGATCCAGTGATTTTGTTTTCCACAGGCCACCAGCCTTGCCACAGGTACACTTCATGGTGATTGTCAACAAGGAAGAGTGCTACACAGTCAGAAAATAACAAATCCATCATCAGCCCTTAATAGTTCCTGTAATCTCCTAAACAACCCCAGTCTTAGATGTTTCTCAACATCATTTAACAGGATCATTTAACAGTTTACCAATCCCTGCTGTTAATCATCCAGCTAAACTTCAGCTGGACTTTGATTCTCTGATATAAACAATGTATTTTTACAGCAAGCTTCTGGGATATGTATACACTTGATTACTTCTCAGCATCTTTATTATGGAAAAATTACTGTTATTGCTTAATACTGTATAAGCATCACATGCACACATTTTCCTGATTAATCAAATTAAAAGTGCTTACAATTACTGAAACACTGCCTGATGCAGGATACAGTCATCTGTTTTTCTTGTTAGTTAAGTATTTTAAAGCACATACCTGGCTGTGGGGCAGTGTAAAGATCCTCTTGCAAGAATGGCATGGAATTGATGACAGCAGGGTCTCTTGAAGGGTAAACATACTCGGTGGCTGAGAATTCTCCTGATGAACTACTGAGGCTGAACAGGCGGGGCGTGAAATTAAACTTTCCAGGATCTTTAAAGAACAAAAATTAAGACAAGTCACAACAGCAAATGTCAGAGTTAATTGTAAAAACTAACAAACTTTTAAAGTGGCTGTAAATTTTCTGAGTTTTGAAAAATCAGGAGAGACAACCACATGTCTTGAGGGACTAGCAACAGCTGTAAAGAAGCTGAGCTGAGCGGCTGGCTGCCATCAGTCTGAATCTGATCCTGGTTAGTTACTATCAGCCATTTCATAACCAGCTGTTCTGCCGCTTAAGTGAAGCAAGCCCATCTCAGAGTTAGCTGACAAATTTTCCACTTGGTAAATCAACTCCCCTGCTACCTTTGTTGGCAGTTTGAAAGCAAAGGCTGGACAGGAATGTGTGCAGAATTGCCTCCTAAATCCCTTCAGAAGAGAGGCAAAATATATTGGTAACAGTGTTAATTATTGCTCTGCGCTGCCTGAATACAGAGGGGCAGCAGAAGCAGGGGAGAACAAAATGAAACACTTGGTTTGCCAGCACTTCCCTTCTAGAACAGCATTACTTAACTCAGTAAGATTTTTGGAAGCATTTCTCTGAAGGGATCAACTCAACTACCAAAAAGTTCTTCAAAAACTTTATATTAAATCTGACAACACTGTAGACCAGTAAAATGTGAGTGCCAAGTCCAGGAAGGCAGGTCTACCTTGCAACATGCAGTCATAGGCCTTCCGATCTCTCCTCCCTAATGCGTCCCAGAATCCCAAGGGCTCTGACCCTTCATCACATTCATGAATTGTCACCTTGCTGCTGCTGTGCAGCCCTGCCTCCAGCGGACACCTACAAAACACAGAGAGAGAGAGTGAACTCAGCGTTCCTGCCCCACAGTTCACACAAACCTGCTGGCCACTTGCATTACTGGAACCCAAAAGTACCCTATAAGCTTGTTGCACACCTCATGTCAACACAAGCACTTTGAAAAAATATTAAAAAACAAGACAGGGAATTTCAACAGCTATTCTCATAGCATTTGGATCCCATTCCCAGAGTGAAGATGATTGTATGAGTTCTCAGTAGGGATTCTCACTGCCTGCTTTTGTAACTGCTGCTGTCCTCCTTGAATGCTTTCCCAAATTAATTTCCTCTTCCTTATTCACAAGGCTGGATTCTAATCTTCCTATCATATGCAATTTAATTTGCTATTCAGATGTTTAGCATCTCACTCCAAATGGAAAATGGCTTTTTTTAAAACTCTAATTAGTACAGTAGGAAGAATGTGGATGCCCCATCCCTGGATGTGTTCAAGGCAAGGCTGGATGGGGCTTTGAGCAATCTGGTCTAGTGGAAGGTATCTCTGCCCATGGCAGGGGGGTTGGAGTTAGATGATCTTTAAGGTCTCTTCCAATTCAAACCATTCTGTGAGTCTATTAAAAATGCATTTGACTTCCAGTGAAAGCAATTACAGAACATGAGTTTTCTCCACTCTACCAAACCAACCAACCTTCACTCCTCCTCCTGACCAAGCATGCACATGCTGCATTTATACTCAGAGGACAGCTTTGTTTATTTCAAATTTTCTTTGAGTCAGACTATTTTAAGTAAATTGGCAGTCTATATAAACATCTCCAAAATATAGGTCAGACACTCACTGTTCTTTTATTTTATTGGCTGCTGTTCTTCCTACGTCCTTGGTGTGGGACTGTGCTTTGCAGCCATGCCACAGGTAGATAAGAGCTTTGTTGATATTGAGGACAATCATAGATGTCCGGGAACGCAGGCTGCTGCAGTGACATGCTACTTCAAGTAAGTTTCCTTCACTGGGAACTTCTCCTCGCACGCAATAAAGCCTCCAATCACCTGGAGCAGACAGGAACAGTGCAGCACTATTATAAAATCACACGGGACTGAAAATTGAAAACCTCTGCTCTGGAACAGCTGTTGTCACACTGGATGAATTTCACCTATTGCATGCCTACATTGTCACAGAATAAACTAGCTAAGCACCAGGTTTGGCTAACACTACTTGAGAATCCCTGTGCTGAAAAGATGCCTTCTGAAACCTTGCTACAGGAGTACAAGTACTGAGAGCTGAAGAGCTTAACAGCGGAAGAGTCAAGTTCTGCTCTTTCCTATTGTGAAGAAGGGAAACAAACACAGTATTCCTCCTATTCAGCTCCTCTTCCCCTCTGCACCTTAGGAACATAAGGTCACAGTCAAGTGAAAACTCCAACATCTCCAAGCTACACTTCCATTGAAACTCTCCTACCTCAACTACTGCACTCAGGGAATATGTTACAGAAAACAGTGATTGGGTAATAAAAGCTTAGCACTTTCTTTGGAGCAGAAGAACTGCTCATAAAAACACTTTTCTTCCCCAGACTGTGTAGGAAAGAACATACTTTAAAGCAAATGGGCACTTGGCTTAAGTAAAACCAAACTAAAACAATTTATATGTGCATTCATACAATCAAGTCAGCATACTCTAGAGTGACAAAATCCATTTTATGCTCAAAGAAGAACAAGACTACCTTGAAACAAAGCATTGCAAAGCTATCTCAAGAGTTTCACGGCATTCATTTTTCCTTTTACAGAGTACGGTAGTTGAGACTGAATACAAGCTGTCCACAACAGCTAAAAAAGGATTTTGGGGCAGAAACTATTAACTAACAATAATTTACTTTGTGCATTTTCTTCTTCCTCTTCCCTTCTTCCAGCATGCACAATCATCCCTCCTTGGAAACACTGCAAGAAGCACGGTGGTTCTTTCCCTTGAAGCACTTGTACCTGGAAATCGAAAGCACCACTCTTCATTAAAAAAAAATAAGGCAAGTATACAGACTCAGGCAAACTGGTCTCTATGGATTATAAAAATTATATAGTTATGGCCACCCACGAAGATGGCTTTCCTTCTACTTTACAACTGCTGACTATTGTTTAAATTACCATATGTCAGCATGCAATGGGTTCCATATGTGACCTGGATATTAAAAGAAACCTCTAGCTGGAATCCAACAATTGAGTTTCAAAGGATAATGGAATACCAAATGAACTTTAATTTAAATTAGTTTAAACTAACCATTTTTTGAATTTTATGAATTTTTACAGAACCTGTCCACCTTGACCAATGTTCACAGAAACCAATATGGAGATAACATAGGACTGAAGTGGGTTCAAAATTTGCTGTAAAACGGGTTTCTACGATAACATGCATATTCTTTGCTCACTAAACATTGCATTTGGAGTATGAAACTGATATGGCCAATTCCTAAATCATCTATGTTGCAGAGACTCTCACACTCTTGATCAAGGGCCCTTATATTTCTCCTCTATGAACTCCTGTCTTGCTTGTCATTTCTATGCGGCTCTTAAAAAAATAAAGACACGATCAAGGTATAGAAACTAACTTTAAACCTCCCACCTTGTATGCTGGTAATAGTGAAGCCACAGCAAAGCCCAAGTCTGCCTAAAGACAAAGCAAACTAGTCTGTCCTCTCAGCTTCAAACTAGCTGCATCTGCACTGGCTAGAATCTCTGCAAACAATGCAATTAATATGTAATTACAGAGTAAGCAAAGTGAAAATTTCAAATGTATTTTTTTGCCTTGGCTTGCAGAAAGTGCTTCTCCTCAGCACTAGGAAGACAGTCCTGCCATCTGAACATGTACTTGAAAGGAAGGCATGAATCTCTAACTGTGCTTCACCTATTCCTTCAGGGAGAGGAGAGACCTCCTTCTCCTTCAGTCTTTTCCAGAAATATCCTTAGAAGCAGGATTTGGGAATGACAATCCATAAAGGAGCTTATGGGTCTCTGGCAGTTGGAATAATGTCCAAAGTAATTTTGAGGTCTGACTATTTGTAATGGCAAGAACATGTTTACAGAAAGGGAGGAGGCAAAAAAGATAATTCCTGTTTACCGTTAGTGGCTACCCAGACAGGCAAATCTTACCGGGTCTGCCACCTACAGAGCTCACCTGTGCTCCTCTCTCTTCATCAAGTTCCACTGTCATGAGTGCTGATGTTCCTTTCTCATTCACTGTGGAGTGCCTTCCTTGCCAAAAGAAATACACACATTTCTCTTTTCCAACAGCCCGTACTTGTTGCTCTCCTTTTTGTCTGCTTCCAACTGCAAAACAGAGAGCACATGCTGAACAAAGTACTCTGGCTATAGGTTTAAACAGCACATGCTTTAATCTCATCTGCCAGCTCAGCACTATACCATCCAGAACAGGAAAGGAAAAATGTGCAATTGGAGGAACATTAGGTCTCCAAGCCAGTGTGTCCTTGTGCAGAGCTGGCATTGTCTCCTTAGGTGGATTTAAGCCCACAGGCAGAGATGCCTGTGTTGGCTGCAGAAGGAGATTTAGAATGACCCGGTACTATCTGGAGAAAAATAACTGACAGCACTTGAGCCAATTTGCATGTGAAATGGCATGTCCAGTTATGTTACCAGAAGAGTGCATTATGGCTCATTTTCCACATTACACACTGTTCTTTGGCAGCAGGAGAGCAGCTGCTTTTTTTTTCTTAACAATCAGTATTTAGTTGTTATGATAAGCAAATAATGTTTACAGCAAGTGAAACTCAACAACACAACCACTTATAGAATATTTCACTCTTTCCAGTGAATAGGGAATAAACAGGTATAATTAAATCAAAGCTTTTAAAAAACCCAAGAGTTTTAAAACAGATTTTTAAAAAAAATTAAAACATCTGTCTAGATTCCAGCAGTGCTGAGCAGCATCCAACTTAAACACTTAGGAGAAAGCAGACTGTTTTTTTCAAGTTGAGAATACTCAAACCACTACTCACTTCTAAAATTTATGGGTTTCATTCTTATCTGTACATTCAGTCCATAAAAGTACTGCCTCCTACATAAAAATTTATTCTCTATTGGAGTGATGGAATATGTTTTCATCCATTTGGATTAGAAGTCTGTTTACAG
>WEIT01015089.1:20067-76597 GCA_013389985.1 Dryoscopus gambensis | reverse complement strand
AAACTAGTACTACAGACCTTAAAGGAAGAAAGAGAGAGAAGCAGGAAGATCGGACAGTCAGAGAATAGAAGCAGGGTGTGCCAAGGCAAAAATCCTTTACACAGGGACTAGGGAAAAGTGCTATAGGAAAGTAATCTCTGAACAAAAGCAGTTTTTTTAGTCAATAAATTAGATGATGTTATATCTTGCATTGTATATGCACATTACTTACAGGGAAGTCAGGGTACACAGCATTTTATTCTAAAATANATGAGTGCAATAATATTTCCTTCATTTACTTTCTCACCTATACACTCCAACACAGCTGTAGAATTTTTAGAAAAGCAACCATAAGAGAAACAGCAGCAGAACGTATATTGAAGAGGAGTACACAGCACAGTGGCATAACATTATGTTTCTTTAAAGCTACATTTACTAAGCTGGATAATCAGTTTAGAGGATTATTAATTTCCTAAATTAAAAAACACTGTTAAAATGTGCTTACTTGAAATTGTTGAGCACTTAAATTGTGCAGACTTTTGCTCACCTGATTAATAGGTAGAAAAGGATGAAATTTATGGAGAGCAGGTATAACGGGAGAGTAAGTAGAAGCATATACAGGTTCCTATGACAAGGACAGAAGCAAAGCAAAGGAATTAGGAAAGAACTGGACTACCAGAAATGGAAATGGGGGAGAAATAACTCCTCTTTGCTTTATTTCTCACTAAATCTTTTGATCTTCTAGAAATGTTTTCCCTATTGGAAAGCAGAGATCAAAAAAGTTGTCATAGTACAACAGCATGTTTACCAAAGCCATTCCATGCAGGAACTATCCAAGTTAGTAACAATATCACTACAACCCAACACAGAACAAAACAGCACAGCTGGAAGATACACTTCTTGTATGCTGATAATTTTGTATGTCTCTGTTTTCATGCACCATTAAACTGATGAACCATGTCAACCACAATGTGAATAACTCTGCTGCAAGCTTAATTTTTGCTAAACAGCAAATCATCTATTTTCTGGATGAAAAGAAAGAACACTTGCTGAAACTGGGAGACTCAAAAGCCATCTGGAGGGATTTGCTAAGCCCAAAGTACTCAGTGAAGGTGAGTTCACCATTCTAAACACAGCCTACAAATAAACCCTACCCCAGAGCTGGGCTTACCCAAAGCTGATTAGACATGGCTTTATCATCTTTAATTCTCCTCCCTTTCTGTAGGTTAAAGCAAATGTGGAACATGGCACAGAGGATGGATAAATGCAGCTTATTAGAGTGGCTCAAAATGAAGCCTAGTAATTAGCTTCAGCTTTAATGAGAATGTGATACAAGCACTTGGTGGATGCCATATATGAAATGGATAAAACTATTTCCACAGCAAAAGACTAATATTTTGCCTAAAAGTCACTTATCAAGGGCTTACCCTGTCTCAGATTTTTACACACTTCATCTCTGAGTAATTTTGAAATGACTGTTCAGCCCTAGCCTTTAACACTACCACTGAGCTGCAATTTAAACTTAATGTAAGAATTAAGTGTTTCAAATGTCAGTCACTGCGTTAATGCAACTGCAATGCAGCTGGTAATCATGTTAATCAGGACTCTGTTAAAAATCTTTCACTATAAAATAGCAATTTTTATTCCAGTAAATCTTCCTATTTTGATATTACGGAAAGATCTTGAAGTTAATTAATTATTGTACTCATGAAGAAATCCAACAAACTGGAAGTGTTCCATCCAGCTTAAACCAATAAAAACAAAGATACTAAATCTGAAATATTTTTCCCAAATAAAAGTTGGGTTTTTTTTCCAGTAAGACATTCATCAGTGTAGTTGTTCCCCTGAGGTTAGAGCTATTTTTGAATTGTCCAAACAGGTTTTACCATATATATAAATAATTCAAGAAGTCCCACAGCTTCCAAAAGATTTTCCTCCTGTGTGCAGCAATCATCAAAACAGATGCTGGACCTCCAAGTAAATCTTAACTTCCCCCCTCATCTGTAGCTCCTTGAGTTAATTCCTTAGTCTCTTTTTTTTCCCTGTTTGAGGTTGCTCTGTCAGCTTTTCCATAAATTTTATGGTGTTTTTCTACAGTTTAGTCTACATACAAATGACTATAACACATTTGGATAAGTATCATACCATGCAGACACCACACAGAAGCATTTTGACTACATGTGATCAAAGAGCACTATTTAATGTAACTATATTGTTAAGAATATGAACCTTTCCACTTCTGTTGTTTATATGAAATCTAAATGTACTCCAATAACTTTTAATTTATACATCTATGCTTCAATAATCAAATCTCCAGACCAAGTTAGATAACCTTTTGAGAGAGAGAGAGAGAGAGACACTGACACACAAAAAAATCCTAAAAAGGTGTCTGACTACATTAATAGGAGCACCATACTGCAACTAAAGACATCAGGCATTATTTTGAACCAGCAGGGCATGACAGTAGTTTACACACCCTTGCTGGTGATGCATGACTGCCATGTGTGAAAATTGTTTAACTAGCTCAAAATTCAGTAATCAATACAAGTCCTGCATTTTTACTGCAATCCAGGAACAGAAAATACTTAAGATTTTTAAGTACACCACAGTCTCAAAGTTCTACAAACAGACTTCAGTAGCACAGTGCTTCATGGTCCCCAAAGGATAACAGCCATCACACCGATTAATTATCAAAACCAGTATTTCTAGATTTAAAGGCAGCTGACATGGTGTCTTGTAAGTAGTGTGGTCACCTCAGTACAGGTTTACATTATTTCTCATGTATCACATAATGAATCAGCATCCCAAACATCAATATAGTTCATGGAATTGTGTATCTTACACACCCAAGTTTTCGTGCATGGGCAGACACAGAAATCCCTTGATTTAGGCTCTAAATAACCAACAGCTAATATGAACTAGCAAAGTGGGTGACCCAGTGCCACGAAACTCCCACTGCTAGCACTGTCACTTCAAAGCGTGTACCCCTCAAAAGCCTGACGTGTGCTATGCTGAGAGAAGTTGCTGCACATGGTAACGGCAGCAGGGAGGATACGGGTGCTGAGGGGTGAGAAGAGAGAACAAAGGGTTTGTCTCCGCCTAAGTCTTGGCAGCTGTTTAAAGCTTTTTCCCAACCCCATTGTCTTTAGCTGGAGTACATTTGTCATCTGATCTCAACAGTTGATATTGTGGAGACTAGCCTGTTAAAAATGTGACCACAATTTTGTTTTCCTCTCTGAAAACTATTTTTGCTTTAGGACATCTTTCAAACTAGCAGCTGGATTTTTGAACAAGTCCACAGGGCAAAACCAAAGCAAACCCCATAAAACGAACTGCAAAAATCAGCTTTATTCTTTTCTGTCCAGTTAACACAACGATTGATGACTCACATGTTCAGGCACAGATTTATCCTCAATAATGACAGACTGTGTCCTTACTTGTTATATACTAATGGAAAAGGACACTTTTTGTTACTGTTTGCCTATACTACTTAATGGAAGCAGCATTTTCACAACTAAACAACTGGATCCAAAGATTACCATCCCCACTAGTAAATTTTGTAACACAAATTTTATTTTCACTTGTCCTCTGTGAAGTACTCCTTCAGAAATTAAAGGCTTTTGAGACACTCACTTTTATCTGACTGAGAAAGGAAACAAGTCTACATTGGTCCTGTACTTTGAGCCAGCAGTCAATCCATTTTGAAGCGAATCTCCCAGTCATCCTCACTTTCTGCACTTTGGTTCACAAGGCAGAATGCACAGACTTTTGGATGAAACAGAAGCCCTGAAGTACACTCCAAGATTTCCATGTAACACCACTGCTGCCTAAAGGCAATCAGACCACAGGACCAAGCTAAATTTAGCCTGAAATGAAATTTCACTGAACAAAAACAAGCAAGTATGGCACAGACTCAGGTCCTCAGAAGTAATTATTCTGATTTACAGATCCACTCCTGCTGGGCAACATAACTTACTCATGTACAGATATAACCAGAGTGTGCTAACAATGTGGATCTCTCTTTCCTCTATACCTTTCTACCCATCTCCCTCTCTATTCACTATCTGTTATAACACAGATAAAATCTTGGTCCTGACAGTTTTGGCTATTCAGAAACAGCAGAGATCATGCAAGATAACCAAAAGCCAAATGGCTCATGAATGCTCTAGTACCTGCATTACCTCAGTGGCTCTAGGATCCAAAATTACTGGTCAAAATCCAGTATATGCATAAGAGGTAACACAGTGTTAGGAATGTGACATTTTTACAAACTCACCCATATATAAGAAAACATCTGAACTAAGTCTTAAGGCAGTTTCAGTGTGGGGGCATGGAAGGGGGAGAGGGAAGAGGGGCGGGAGAAGGGACTTAAATAATACCTGTAAATGCTGCAGAAGCCTTACAGACCTACTTACTAGTTCATTATCTCCTGATGTGAACACACTGTAACCAGTATTAGATGTCCCAAGACAGTGAAGACATTCTTGTTAAATAATCTCTCACACTGGAAGAATTGTTTTTTAAACAAGCCTGACAGCAAGAGGAGTAGCAGGAGCTAGCAGCTAATATTAGGCATGCCTGTCTAGTTGGACGCATCTTCAAAAAGCAGAAACATTCCAAGCAAGGTGTTTTTTCCAAACAGGGGCAGAGTTACCTTCTTCAACAGCTGCTCAACTTCCTGCATCTGTGCACTACGATCAGTGACAGGCACTTTTGCATACTCCTGCTTTTTGCTGAGCCTGCTCTTCCAGTCTTCCTCACCACTCTTCTTCAGCAATGCCAGCCTACAAGGAAAAGCATGCCAACAGGTAGCTTTAAACACCGTACTTCCCATTATCCTCAAAAGATAACCTTATTGTTTCACTAATGCTGCATTCAAGATAATTTTAAATTAGGTTTCCTAGCATTAACTACAGTTATTTACATTTCATACACATATACAAGGCTCACAAACGAACACCAAGCCTTAACTGTACATGTTGAATGGGAATCATCTGGCAAAACACAGATACCTAGACCTGAGACAGAGACTCCAGCTAATCTGTATAATCAGTTGAAATTGCCAATACAGTCAAGGGAGACCAAGGTACAATGCAGATCATCCTGAAGTAGATGTACAAAAAGGTTAGATTAATAACTGCTTTTCCCCCCTCCATTCTGTCGCTAAGGCACAGCAAGTTACTATCTTGGCTATGGATACTTATCCTGTAGATGTCCAAAGTTAAGAATATGTATCCTACCTTTGATCTTCATTGTACTCATTAAAAATTAGTTTCTTTAAAGCCCAAGAAGAAAGAGGTCTGTTCAGCAGGCACACACCAGTTATGTCTCATCAGGCACATCAAAGGACAACTCTGCAGCTCCTCTTGCACTGCAACTTCAGGGGCTGAGGTTACTATCAGACTCCCTGGGATCACTCAGTATCTCCTTGCTTAGCCCAGGCATTGCTGTGACACAAATCAGCAGCACCAATGCACTACCCTACAGCTGTGAAATCTATCAGCAAGATTCAACTTGTTTAAAGGAGATCTTTTATTTAAAATGTGGATTACCATTAATCTCAATAAGCAGGATCTTTTCAAAGTGCTGTTTCCTAATCTTGAGCAAACTTCTGACTATAGTACAAAGGGACAATGACTGGCTGCAGTGGGGACAACACGTAGATTCACTTGGCTGGAATTCTATTTGTCCATACAAACCCTGAGGTGACTAGTTTTGGGGATAGGGGAAGTCAGTCAGGAATACGAGGTCTATACAGGCATGATGACCTTCAGTTTACCTTCTTCAGAAATGGACATTGTATGAGTTTTCTACCCTTCAGAAATCATTCTTAGTAATCCATAAAATGTGTATCTGCAGCACTTGTGCAAACAGTTGCACTGATCTACTAAATAATTATTATTTTCATTGAAGTGAGTCTTACTACACACCTTTCTCAAATCTATGGCACTTCAGTAAGAATTACACAAAACTCTTAACCCTATTAACATTTGAACAGGTTCAGTAGTTAAACCTATTCTGACCACGAGATACGAAATTCTTTTTCAGAGATGTGATTACTGTTACCCTCATAGCAACTCTTGTCTGAAAACTCTGAGGAGAAGGAAGGGGTAGAACCAAAGAGGTCTAGCCAGAAGCCAAGTTTCACACAGCTGCTTCCTGCACAAATCCAGGGGGTGCAACCATGCTACTGACCTGTTTGGGGATGATCAATTGGGCCTAAGGCAGCCATTTGAGAAAAACTAAGAATGCAGAGAACAGTAAATCTACAGAATACAATGGCAGCAAGAATGTTAGTATTCAAGAAAGCAGTTATTTCCTCTCTTCCTGCCCAGGCAGGCAGTGCTGGCAGGCTTCACATTGCCTGGTTGCTTCATACCTCACAGCACGGGATGAGTAGGGGTGAGAAGGACTCTCAATAAGGAGCTGAGGTCATGGTCATTGTTTCCAGAAAGGACACAAGATTTCACTGCCCAGAACTAATCTTCTGGAGTGCATCCATGCATGTGTGAAACTGTGGAGGAGACCAAGATGGGACTGAATTGCCACCATGCAATGAATTATCTTCAGTAGCTATGTTCTCTCAAGTCACTTTTGCTTAGAAATGATCTGTGATAATTGAAGCTGGAAGGCATATTGGTCAGCTTTGGTCTAAATTGGGTTTGTTTTTAATATTGTCTACAGCTGCTCAGCATAGCAGGCAGGGTAAAAAAGTGGGGGATTTTTGTTTGCTTGGGGTTTTTTTTAAGCTAACATTACTGCAGGGTATTTGCCCTAGACTTTGACCCAAACAACCTGCTTGATATCAGGGTGAGAAAAATGTATAATTCTGAGAATACTTCTGTGTCTTTGGAGACTTTGTTTTCTTCTCTACCATAAGGATGGATTCATACCAGCCCTCCAACCTTCACTGGTATGTGTAATGAAACAACTCACTCCTACAAGCGAGAACACACATTTGTCTGTTTTGAGCAATGAAATCACCACTTAAAAGAAACATGTATGCTCCGCATGCCAGTAAAAACTTCACTGCTGTGTAAAACC
This sequence comes from Dryoscopus gambensis, assembly GCA_013389985.1. NCBI lineage: Eukaryota > Metazoa > Chordata > Aves > Passeriformes > Malaconotidae > Dryoscopus > Dryoscopus gambensis. Next base: position 69,574 of record WEIT01015089.1, on the reverse strand, counting down.
TAAAGCCACCCATTTCTTTCAAACAATGGAAGTGGCAAGAAAGTCAGACCGCCCTGACTCAGCAACAATTGTATGGAGGACACCCTTTTGTATGAATAAAGATACAAGAACTACTGAATTGGTTCCTAAAAGCAAGCCCACCAGCTCAGCACTTGACAGCAGTTGATTCACTGGAAAAGAAAGTCTTAGAAAATAAGGCAAATATTAGGTCTAACCCTTAGATTTGTTTCAAGGTCTGCTGCTTAGTGGTTTCATTGCATACCTCTAGTTTTCTGCTTTTTATAAATAATGAATAATCATTCATTAGCCACTTTTACAGTTTTGTCATACTGCTTTTGCCTCCAAAAGTTCCTTTTCCAATCTGAAGAAAGTAAGTCTTACTCTTTTCTTGAAAGGAAAAACCTTTTAGTATGTTTGCCCATCTTTGACAGCTTGCTCTGCTTCCTTCTTTCACCTGCTACTGAGATAGACCATGTGACATCAAGATCGAGTGAGGCTCATCCCAGAGGTGTCAGGGTGGCCTCAAGGCAAAAGCTTTCAGAGCTGAAGGCTAAATGCTGGAGAGTGAATACTGGAGGGAAACAGAAACAAGATCTGAACAATGGCTTTGCCTAAACAAAGAGAGTTGCATGAAAGGCCTTGGCAAAAATCCTGGCAAAGAATGTCGAAAATGACGCATCTTTCTTCTGTGGCAGGATTTTAGTATCTTAGTTGCTAGTCTTCTCCTTGAAACAGAATAAACTGGACATAAGCTTGGTTTTCACATGTATTCTGCTGGCTGCACTTGACCAGTTCTTTTTGGATAAATCATAAATCCTGGAGGGCAATGAGAGATATAGAACTACAGACAGGAAGCTGACTGTTAAAAGAGGGCATAAATTCAATATAGTGGGGACCAGACTGCATAAGAAAGTATTGCTCAGGCATCCGTGCACCGAAAAAGGTTGAAAACTAAGTTTAGCCTAGATTTTTCCTGAGAAGGTAAGAATGATGGTAACATGTCGTGGGCTGTTTGCCCCGACATTTGTCTGTTTTAGGCGTTTTCTTCCCAAAAGTCCAGTCTCAGAGCCTAAAGAAAGACAGAGCTCGTGGGTTCAGGTTTCAACGTTGTTTATTCTTTCTTATCTCAGAGCCTGTTATCAGCCACTGCTGCTTCACCACGGTGGAGCTGCATACACTCTGAAAGCCCCGCTGAACTGCCCCCAGGCTGGGACATCCCATACCTTTTCTAGGGGTTCTGTGACCCAACCACCTTCCACAACATATTTTTATTTATAATTCTATACCAATTAATTCTAAACATGTCATGTCTACCTCTACCAATCTTCTCATGCCACCGTCACTGCAGAAGGTGGAGGAGAGAGAAGAAGGGACAAAGGACGAAGGGACACTGCCCTAATTTCTCCATCTTGACTTTCTCAGACCCCATTCTAAAAACCCAAATTCTATGTTTTCACCCTGTGATAAACTAAACTACTATCTATTTTACACTCTCGTGGCTTGTAGTTCTTCTCGTAATGTTGGTAAATTTTTGCATGGGCTGAGGTCAAAGATGGTATCGTTTTGGGCTCTCCGCCAGGATCTTAGACCCTCCTGTCGGGATCCCCCAGAGGGATGCCCTGGACTCCGACAGTAAGACATTCACCAGAAATTTATCATCTGTAGCTTTTTAAAATGGTGATTATGGCATGCAGCTGACTTCTACAGAAGAGCTGACAGGATGGCCTTTGGTCTACGTAAATGCACAAAGACAGGAGAAGAGAGTATAGGTGTCTTTCCTCCTTAAAAAATCATGATTTTCATTCTTCCATATAATATAGGTAATTCTGAAAATGCCAGCCATGCACTCACTCTACAAGGATAATATTAGTTCAGCAAAGCAAGTCTTTGTGGAAAATCACTTTCATCCAGACCAGCATTCATGCATCCTGCCCGAATAGTATTGCATGTGTGGAAAAGTTGTTCTTCCATAGGGTGAAAGAGTGTCTGACACAGCCAGAAAAATCCACTGGATGGGAACATGAAGTTAGTGAGTGTAAAAGGAAAAAAAAAAATCAAAGTGTAATAGTTAATCTTCAGCAGAAATGTTCTTTGATGTTTATGAATACTTGGCATCGATTACAGCCAAGCAAAAGAAACTTACTGGTTGTAGTCTTTTAATTCTGGGACAAGAAGTAGACTATTGTGGTATTTTGGAAGGCTAAAACATTTTGATACCAGCTCAGTCATTTATAGATGTTTGTGGAATCAGGGCATACAAATGCCTGACAAGACAGCAGTTATTTTCTTTTGTCAGCTCTGGGACTGAGTAGACAGTCTTGGAGTCCTAACAAAGTGATTCCTGATTGTGTGACTGACAGGCTTCAGTTCCTCAAGAGACCAACTCAGCTGAGTCATTAAAGTTAGGACTGAAACAGCTGCTAAAACTTGGATCTTCCCTTCCCTCCAACCTCCTTCTCCCCACCAGGATCAGGGACGGTACATCATTCATCACATATAAACCAGAAGTTACTGGTCTTGAACCTTATCTGCCAAGACAATTGACACATTTACAGGAGGGGGATGGGGAGAGGATGAAAGTTGCTTTAAACAAAACAACAGTAAATTGAAAAAGGTAAGTATATCCTTCAGAAGGGCACTAACACTGCACAGCTGCTGTAGCTGCCCCTGCACCCCCTTGTGTAAAGGGGTTGACAGGGAGTGGCGATGCTCTGTAAATGAGAATGACTCACATACCTCTTAGAAACACAGGAATTTAGAAAGCAAACTTTGGAATCATGTTTAAAAGAAAAAAAAGTTTCAAAATGCCTAATATCACACTCCCCTCAGCAAGTGAGGGAATACTTTTACATAGTGAAAGTTTATTCAGGCATCTTTTTTCATTTACTGGTTCTGCTTTCACTGCAGAAAAACTGATGTAAAAACAGGCCAAATAATCGTAATTCTACTCACTGGATTGCTACCAGTTTGGGACTGAGTTTATACTCTCAAGGTTGTAACTAAATTAGAAAAACTTTTACAAGTACTACAGCAGCTATTCAACCCAAGAGTTCAACCCTGAACTCCTACTCTTTGCACAAGTGCAGGACTTAATATTTTGTTTCAGATCAGAATGATCTTGGGTTGGAAAAAGTATTTCTAGTACTCCTATAAACCTGTCCAAATTACTATCCTTTTAAAATCCCTACAGTAAGTTCTGAGAAGTCCAGGCGGCAACCATGTATTTCTGAAGTAGAGGGGGCAATATCGTCCCTATCTGTGACTTCTTCTACTCAGTTTATTTAAGAGACTCCTGTACACCAACAAAAAATGGTCATTAAAATAAACCAGAATCACATTATACCTGTTATAACTGAAAGCAGAACCTGAAGAAGTATATTGGGTATACAAGTATAAATGTAATTAGAACATGTATTTTTTACAACTTTAATTTTCTGAAATACTCACTGATTATTCAGGTGGGTCTTCCAAAATCAGGTTATTAGGTTCTCTTGAATGGTAATTCTCATTCACCATCATCTGCTTTATAAGCATGTCAGGCAGATTAGCTGCATGTTTCTGCTCTTAGTAATAATAAAGCCTAATAATCACTACTTAGCTTTTTTAGGAACAGTTCTAAACCTTCTTTTTATACCATCATCAATATAATAACTGTATTTATAGGGATCATTAAAAAAAAAAGAAAGATGAATTTAAGTACCTTTCCTTAATTGACATTGTTTTGCTGGAATTATCAAGGATATCCTCAGCTGTTTGTACTTTGCTCTCTCCCATGGAAAACATCTCACAGGAATTCTTAGAAAATTTGCCTTCCAATTGTTCAGAGAGCTCCTGCAGTCTACAGGATGCCGCAGCTGCAGTTTGTGAAACTGTCCTCATGGCTGATGTGGTGGTGAGTTCAGAAGAAGGCTCAGCGTGCTCTGCCCATTCAAAAGAGAAGTGCTGAATTAGTTCTATTCTCAAAGACACTTTACATTGCTAACACTGAAGAAGAAAATCTGTATTTTAAACATTCACATCACATACTGTTCTAACAGGGAAAAACTCCTGGCTGAGCTAGAGTACAAAGATTAATTGTGCAGTATTACTTGCTGCAGGGAATAGCCATTTGTGACTGATGTTCACATGAAGCCACAGAATATCATGTTCAATACACAATTCTGAACTGCACATGGATGAGGCACAAACTGCTGCTCCCATCATGACAGCAACAGGAAAACAGACAGATGAAAGTGACAGGGAACAAAGAGCAGGGGAAGAGAAACAGACAGAATTTAAACAAGAAATTAACTACTTGGTAAAGCAGTTTAATGCTTGAGTAGCATACTAGGAAGACATTTAATAGCTTAATAGAGGTATTATTTACTAGGGGTGTGTTGGGAGCTTTTTTGGGTTTGTTTTTTCAAGCAGCAATTAAACCACAGGAAAAACTGCCTTGATGAAAGATAAATGCACCATTACAGATATCCCTAAAGAAATAGAAGTGATCTTCATTTTTCTTCTTCAAATTTTATAAGCGCAACACCCCTCTGATACGTGACTACTCCTATTACATCCCAGTCTCCATCTCCCCTGCAGCCATCAGATGCTGATTAGATAGAATGGATACTGCTTTAAAGGAATACAGGCAGAACTGTACCTTCCTCTCTATGCCTGTGTGAAGACCATTAAATTCAAAATAAATTAACTTCACAGGATGAACACCAAAATGATTTTAGTGCTACAGGGTACTGTGATCCTGTCACCCACCATAATAAAACAGAAAAGTAATACAACATCCTTCTTAATTCAACAGAAGAGAAGGACTTACACAATGACCAAATCCACTGTTTCTTTCCAAAGTACTCTATTTAAAGATGGGTAAGGTTATTTATTAAGTTTCAATTATGCTGTGCATATAAAAATGTAATTTCTCTGAGAATTTCCTGGTTTGTATTTCATCACCACATTAAAGAGAAAATAATATTAGTTTTGCAAAATTAATTATCTGAAAATTATTCACTACTAGTTATGTATGCACATATGTAGGTAATTCAGAACTATATATGCACAATAAGGCAAAAATGAAGGGCAGATAATTGACCCATAGCAGCAAGTTTAGTTTGTTCAGAATTTTGGAGGGCAGGGGCAAGGGTAAAAAAAAGAAAGAATAAATCTTAGCTTCAGCATGTAATATCACTTCTTTCAAAATAAATAGATCTGAATAAAACTGAGCCATCTTTAAAGACTGAAAAATTGAAAGAGTAAAAAAAAAAAACAACTGTATTTTTAAAACTTAATACTTCACAGATATTTCTCTCCTTCTAAGCAGTGTTAGAAAAAGAAAACATAACCAGCCTTGATAAAGCTTGAAACACCATTTGCTGAATGAGACCACACCAACAGCAAGTAATTACCACACCTCTTTGCCAAGTCTTGCTTTTCATAACACTTTTCGAATCCATCTTTTCTTCAAAGGACTGGCCTTTTTTGACTTCCCATTTACCTTGCATGCCAGTATCGATTTCCTTCTGTTCAAGAGGCTGAAAAAGTGCTTGTGAACTAAACAGTTCCAAGCTGCCCTTCCTCAGGAAGCTGTATGCTGTCTCTTTATGGTGGTCTCCTGTTTTTTCAGGAACAGGGTGTGTGGTTTCTTCCTCAAAGGAGCTGTACTTTTTAATTTCATTAGCTTCATGTGCTAGAAACCTCTTTTTTTCTTCTTCATGTTTCTTTGATGCTCTTCTGCTTTCTAGTGCTTCCACTGAGGGCTGCCACTGTTCTGACTTCTGTGTGCGTTTTCCTGATGAGTCCAAGTTTTCTGCTGCAGGGTGGAACCTTGTGGCAGCACCCACACTTCCATCAGTCCCTGGCTTCCCGGGCAGGTCCCCGTACAACGGAGCAAGGGCAGAGGCCATCGCTGAAATCGATGTTGCAACTGCAGTTGACAGGGGAGCAATCTTTCCACTTTCATTTTGTACCTATGAGGAAAATAAACAAAAAAAACAAACCCAAAAAACCCAAATAGGACTTACAAGCTCTGAAATCATCAATTCCAAAAACCAGCCTAATCACACCAGTCCTTCAAAGGTATGTTTTCATGTAAATATTGTACTCTATCAGTATAGACTAGAAACAGATAGGGAAAGCAACAATGCCCCCGTAATTTGTCTGCAGATGGGTTATTCCACCCAAGGTAGAAACAACTGCATGTGAACAGCAACATCTTTAGTAACAAGGGGTGTGTATGGAACATGCAACACGACATCGTGTCAGGGCTCAGGACCCACAGCACTGGGGGAAGGCATTATTTCAGGTTCCAGATGCCGGATGACATGCCATGTGCCCGCTCTGCATCAACTCTGCATCTCAGCAGGACTCGTTAGCTTTGGCACAGCTCTGCAGCTCCCAGCCCTGGTGCCCGCTCAGCGCCAGGGAGACTCTTTCATGCTGTCCTAACCCAGGGCAGACATTCCTGATGCTCCTGCCACATAAATCACCTTCACACAGGACTTTTTCAAATACAAACACTGGCTCTCACGAGCAAAGTATTTGAGCCTAAGAAGCATATTAAAACTACTTCCAAATTCGTTTTGCCAGCCCCCGTGGTGGAACTATTATCTTTTCTACTCTTCTAATGTAATAATTTCGTAAAATTTTCCTAGATACAGTTAAGATGGATTTTTTTTTCTGAAATGCAGAGCTTTCCTTTATCTTCTCCAAAGGAGACAAAGGCTATGAAAGAGAGTGACAAACATGCCTCATTCACATCTGGAGAGGGGTTTTTTTGTTGTTTTCTTAAACTGCAGAGCTAGTGAACAGCGTGCAAAAGAATAGACAAGATCACACCAGTAGGAGGAAATCAGCTCAGAACTTAAAATGCACATGCAGATTCCATAAAACACCGACAACACAGTCATTCATTAAGCAAACTGGAAAGCAGAGCAAAGACTACTATGTTAGCTCAAAGATTCCAAAGCGAGATTAAGAAAATAGTTACCAGCTTATTTTTTTTCCATTGCATCTATCAGAATTAGAAATTTAGATGAGATCAGAAAAGTGAGTTCAGTTTTAATTACAAGATATTTATATTTTCAAATGTACATTTTGGGAATATACTCTCCAGTTATCTATTTTGATAGCTCTCTTTAGAAAAACCATACCTGCATCTCAAAACCCTCCACCACTCCAAATCAACAGTTCACTATAGAAAGTCTTTTTGAAAATGCACTCCCATTGAACTTGTTTCAGAGTCAACTCTGATTTCGTTTGCTAGGTTCAGAAAGATGACACAACATGCTTCCTCTGTTTTTCCTCGCTTGAAAAGCGAGTTTGCTCTGTAAGTCTCACAAAGTAATGTGATTGTCACTTCTTCTCCATCTGCTTCAGCCCTTTCCTGTTCATCACCTTCCTGGCCCCCAAACAAGTTAGTCACACAATCATTAAAGAGGCCAGGCTGTGACAGTGATTGGCACATGGAAAGTGAATGGAAAAAGGACTATGTAAGGTCTGGAAATCTTGCTTAAATAAATCTGCAAGCATTTATTACCATTTCAAGTGTAAGGGAAGTAGGCATAAAGTACAATTATAGTCTGTAGAGCTTTGCACCAGTATGTTTAGAGAAATCCTGCTTTCTCACTATTCTGTTATTATAAAATATGGAAAATGTATAATCATGAATGAAGTATATAGAAAGAAAAGGGTAGGATCTTTCTAACACTCATATTTATCCAAATCCCTAGATATATGACATGCATAGGAGTTGTGCTTCACTGTTAAAGTGATTTCTTTTAAAGCTGTAATGCAAAGGGACTGCTTTTCTGCTATTGTGAACAGCTCTAAAAGACCACTTCTGGGCCACCTAATTCTCAGGCTTCACTAAAAAGGCATTCCTTTGCAGTTCCAATTAGATGAAGTATTCCAGAACAGGAAGCCAAATTTCACTGTACACATTAAATAATTTCTCTTTGACTTCCTGAATTTCTAAAGTATTCTGCTTTAAGGAAAAAAAATACAGATAAAAATCAATGCCTCCTCCCAGAGGAAAATGACAGAATACGTCCTTACTAATAATGGAAATATATTGTGCTTTCAGGAAAGAGCCTGAAAATTGAACATGACAAAGCTCCAAAATTCCCTGAAAATACACCTAAAGCAAAATGATGCGTGTCACAGTTTTTACCCCTTTGATCAGGAATTTACTTTTAGAAGACGTAATACTCTAGTGGAAGTGACACACACTGTGAAAGGTACAACTTGCACTAGGCAGGAAGTCAATATACTCTTGAATTACTTAAAAAAAGAAGAAAACCATACCAAAAATTTTGAACACTTTAGGGAATGTTGTTCCTCAATGTCAGAAGGCTGCTTCCTCACAAACTTTCTCCTCTGTGTGTAGCTCAGAGCAAAGGAAAGGCCAGCCTTTATGGTATCTTACACTGAAGCTGTTCTCTCCAATAAAAAGAAATGCAAGAGAGTTATGACGGCACTTACCTGCTCAACTTCTCCAAGAGTGACTGGCTGGGTCTGGTAACGAGCATTCATTCTCCTGTGCCTCATATCTCCCCGATTCCTTGTGGAGATGGCCCTGGACACTGGCTGAGACAGTTTGTTAAACAAAGCCATCTTTTCTGCCAAACTTAAGGTGGAAGAATCTGGTTCCTCAGACTGATCTTGCCCCATTGCCTCTTTGGCTGCTTTTATTTCCTCTTTAGCCAAAATTTTTTGGTGTGCTGATGCCTGCAAGCTGAAGAAGCAGAACTGGAAATTAGTTTTCAAGTTTTGAAAATTGTGCAGTTTTAAAATCTCAACCTGATAGAAGCAGAAGATCTGCATGTGAAGCACAATAGCCAATGTAATATAGCAGCCTAAGTGGGTATGCAGTGGTTCAACATTGGCATGATGAATTCTGATTTCACAACTGAAAATTTTAAAAAAAACTTACATTTTCATTCATGAATTCATTTGATTAGGACACAACCTTTTTTTAAAAGGAAACTCAAGACTGAAGAGAGAGTTTATAGACAATCTCTTTACACAGAATACAGAGCTGTAGAGAGACATTTAGGATGCCTGCTGTAGAACATACAGAGGTCCTACAGTGCAATTTATATAAAGTTCAATTTTATTGAAAGCAATTTGTGGACCATATACGATAAAGACATTTAAAAGACAGGCTTAAACTCCAAGTTAGTGCTGCTTTTAAGTTAGAATAAATTGCAATGCCTCTTATAATCTGAAGCAGAACAGAATTCAGACTGTCTTTTGTTTTGAATTATCTGGGATAAATCAACAACAAAAATTAGTTTTGAAACATAGTTCATTCAAAATGAAGACTGTTTGACCAATGCTGAAGGCAGACATATTCATTCATAAAAGCTGCAACTGCATTTGTCTCTACAATAATGTATTTTTTTCACCTTTACAATAAAAGATTTTATTGTTCAACTTGTTCCACATTTATGGAATTAGTAGTATTCTCTAATTATTCTTTTTTCTATCATGGTCTCCGCTAAAATTCTTTCATTCGGAACAGGCAAACAGTATTCTGCAACTTTACCTATAGGTGGTGCAATTTCTTGTATTTCCTTTAATTTTGCAAGCTAAAAAAATATATGTAGAGACAGACAAAGGACATGTACTCCTTGTGAAATCAAGCACTCAGCTGTGCTATTTTCATCTCAGGATGACATTACCATACAAAAAAAATTACAAGAGCAAAGAGGGTTCTGCTAGGTTTGCTCACATGCAAATTAATTTCTTTCACAAGAAGAATATGCTTCTACAACAGGTAAGTGTGGTTAGAAGGGTCCTGAAAACGGATGCTTGACAAAAAAAAAAGCTGCATTGCTTTAGCATGCAAACATAAATGAAGCTGACAAATGTTTTAAATATTCTTGAAACAAATATTGACTTGACACTGAAAAGGCATTCAAGACTTTAAAGACGCATCTGCTATTGAGGAATCTTGTGCTCCATGTAACATGCATGTTTACCCCCCCAGTACCTGGTAGGCTGTACAGTGCTCTTAACTACAGTGGGACTAGGTACTCTTGTCACTACTGTGTGGGTATTCACAGAACGTGAAGCAGGGGTAGTTTCACTTTAAAGAATTGCCAAGGAGGGAAAATTCACAGGGAGAGAGAAGAGAAGAGCATTAAGAAAAGCAATACATTAAGTGTTAACTACAGAAAAGACCAAACCAAAACAAAACAGAAAAAAAACCAAACAGTAATGATTTTTAATTAACTGAGTTATCTGCTGTGACATTTGCAAAATAATTCCAAATACTTTGAAAGAACTAAAATCCTAGAGGACCAAACAGGTTGTCTCTAGAAATTATTCATAACCCATAAAGTAAGCTACCTTTCAGCTGACCATTAGGTGAACATCCATTCACCTTTAATTTGCCCCCAAAATGATTTTCCCTTTTTCAGGAAAACCTCATGATAAATTAGCAGAGTGCAAGAAAAGCATTTCCAAAAAGTACCTTTGAGATTTCAGAGTGTAAAAGGTTTTCCCCAATACATATACATGCCATAAGAAATTGTGCAGATTTCCCTCAGCACAAACGATCTTTTTCATTTGAGTTATGAAACAATGCTATCATTAATCTCGTTTACCTAATCCTCAGGTTCCTAAACTTTCTGCCAAATTACAGTTCATACAAGTTACGAAGTTACGCTTTACTAGTCCCTCTACATTTAAAAAGGAATTTCAATATAGTTTCCCCTGTGGCTCTCAAGGCCCTTAGCAATAAATGTTTTCCTTGCTACAAAGTTATAAGCACCACAGATATGGAACTTATTCCCAGATTTGAAAGCAGGAGCTGGAGTTAGAGCCAACACATGCAGAAGACTTACGTAGCTGCAATGACCACCTCCTCACTGGTAATGGGTTGTGTGTGAGATCTGTCCTGCAAACGCCGCAGCCTTCTCTCTACTGTTGAACTTCTTGTAGGTGGTTTGGGAATATTCTTCATTTCAAATGATTTTTCCATTTCCTAAGAGGACATATGTCATAGTTAAAACCACGGAAGAAAAGTTCTGAAACAATACTTCCTTCTTAGCTTTCCTGCATGCAGAGCAGTGAAGTTCCTAAATGCCCATCTCTGAATTAGAAGCAGGATGCAATTTCACACTATGCACCATGGAGTTAAAACTAACTACACACTTCTCTCTGAAGGACATTCTTAAAGAAGGCTTTAGAGCAACAGGTCTACTGTGTAGGTAGGGACTCAAGTAAAAACCAAAATTTATGTAGCTTGGACTTGGTTAACTGCATTATACTTCATTCTAATGGTCTTTGGGTTCCTTCAGCATCTTGTATATGAAATGTTTAATTCAGCTTTCTATTCAGAAAACGCAATACTCACTCTAAAAAGCAGTCTCTTTGCAGCTACGCTTAGTTTGGCTCGGTCATCCAATTTTTCTTCATCTACACAAAGGGGAAAAAAAAGGAGGCTGAACATAGTGAATCAAGCTCATATTAAGAGCAATGTTTTTTTAAAATGAATGATTACAAATCAGCAAATACGCTGGCTGTTTCTCACATTTAATAAAAAACCTATTGTGAATGCAGTTGTGTAAGCTTTACCTGTTTTTACATGTATTGCATCAAATGAAAATTCTTGACATGATTTGCAAACAAAAGACTTGTCTTCAGGACAGTTCAAGTCCTTTCAAGCTATCTAAACAACCTTTTATGAATAATCAAACTTATTGCATCAGTCTATGAAAACACATGGACTAAGAAAATAAAGACTGCCTTAAGGGTCAATGAACAGTATTGAACACCTATTTTCTACTAGCTGATCATTCTGGTTACCATCCTGTGTCCCCATTTCTCAGAGGCTAAATTGGTATCCTCAGGAGCTGAAATCAGCATCCTCCAGATCCAAGAGCCAGCATCTCAGAGCTGCAAGGAATATCAGCTTTCAAATAGTATAAGGCATGAAATCTAAATATAGCTACTCATGAGATTACCTACTTAATTTGTGCCAGACTTGCCAAGGGTGACAAGAGGGAGAGAGAAGCAAGATGGTAGACTAAATCCTATAATTCAATAACCTGCATTTTGCAAATTCCTTAGCCAAAAACAAGTTAGCAACATCAGTTTCACATTATGCTAAAGGCTTTTTAAAAATTATAAATCCTAGACCAGTGATTAAAACCGATCAATGATTATTTTTTTTCCCAACAACTAGCTTATTTATTGTCTAAATTAGGAAAAAACCCAACTCCAACTATTTTGAAAAGTTTCAGGCCATTCTCTGCTTCACTCCCATTCGAAGTTTGGTATCCACAGACAGAGTTTTGGACTTATATGAGTTTGAAATCAACTCTGTAGTAGACATGGCCCAAGGAAAAGGGGTACTTCAACTGTATCATAGATACAGTAAAGATTTTCAAGTGGATTTTGTTTGCATTATCAAACAGTTCTTCAGTTAAAACAAAACACATTAGATCCCATTTCTTCCTTAGAAAACAGTACAGTAACATACCGTCAGCAGTTGGTATTTCTGCACACAAAATTGACCTAGTGAAAAATTATCAAACAGAAAACAGTTAGCTGGAAACAAGACATCAAAAAGGAAATTCAAATTCAATCTGAAGCAGCAGGACCTCAAAGTCTTAAGGGTGAGAGAATTTATCTGTTTTTCAAGTTTCAGCAGTGTCCACTTGGGAACATCCTTTAATAAAGCATAAAGGCAAACAATTGCAGCCAAACTTAAACACAGTAAAGGAAAAGTATTTCTAGTTCATCTTGCAGAAAAGTCTAAGATTTGCTGCCAGCTCTTTTAACATAAAATAGGCAGCTTTGGTGGTTTACAAAGACAGTAAATGATAAAGCAGAGTAGATGGAAAGGAAATGCTTTATATAAAACCAAAAGCATTTAACATTAGAACCAGACAGCTACAGTACTTTATGATGATGCACTGTTCACTGTTTCAAATGGGAGGAATTTTTAACAAATTTGTTTTGTTGGGGGGTGTTTTGGGTTTCATTTTATAAGAAGCTATAATAAATACTTGATTGTTTTTAAAGAGAAACAATAACCTTGCAAAATGTTTACGCTAATACATGAACGAATCTTTTCACATAATCTACCTGCACCAGGATGCTACACAGAGCTACGTATGTGCCTACCTATCTGTCTCCTTTCGTTCTGCTGATGTTATAGGTTGAGTTTTAAATCTCTCAGAAGTCTTTCTATTTTCACCAGGAGTGAAATAGCGCCTTGCCTTTCGTGGCCCTCTTTCACGGTCCCCATTGGCAGACACAGTACTACCTGCTGTTGACATCTCAAACCGAGATTCACTTTCAAATCGCACGATAGAGAGCGCATAGGAAAGAAAATAGGAGAGAGAAGTAAAGCATAGATGTAAGCATCTCAACAACTCCCCAGAGATCACTCTACATGCTCCTCCGGTACCATGCGCAGACGAACACATTCCAGCTACCCCACATCACACCTTGCACTAGCAAGCAGAAGCACAAAAGCGGGATTCAAACCATCTCAGCCTCCAGTACACACTGGTGAGAGCTAAGCTGTGTGCTTTAAGTGCCGAACAACAACTGCTGTTGAGTGGGTGTAATTTTGCCAAGGACGTGCAAGTTTCACATGAAAATACGAGTGAAATGTCACCTACAGTTCCGTTTTCTTGTTGGCATTAGCAGTCTCCAGAAAGACATTACGGAGCTGGGCAACAGAGACTTTTGTGTCAACCATGCCAATCTCACCGTTTGGTGGATTTGCTTCCATGCTCTCCTTACTTTTAAAAGCTTCTAGCTTAGAAGTCACAGTATAGTCAGACATGGAGCGAGTCAGGACCTTATGCTTTGTTGTTGACACTTTCCAAACAGGAGCCTTTGCCTTGTCAGGCTGCAATACAGATCCGCTCTGTATATACATAACAGCTTCACTCCTTTCTATGTTCTCAGGGGTCTTAAACTGCTGCTCAGGGGCCTGCCTCTTTTTGCTTTCCAACTCTCTCTGAACTTCTGAGTTCATTTTCGGCTTGCTTGTGAAGGAGGAACTCCCCGCAGGGGTCTCCAATTCTCCTCCTCCAAAGAGGCCTTCATGGTTCTTCCCTTGCTTGCGAATCTCAGATGGCAGAATTGGTCTTCTGCCTTTGGAAGCCTGTTCACCCTCCAAGGAATCTTCTTCACCAGGTTTTGCTCGGTAACTAGGTGCTTCTTTCTTATCACTCTCTGATGCAGTGGCCGCTGAGGATTTTGTTACAAGGCTAACACTGTCTGGCGGGAGGAGGCTGCCAGCAGGGGTGTTTGCTGGTTCTTCTGCTGCCATCAGCTGAGCTGTGTGAGCAACGCCAGCAGGCTGAATATAGCCATGGATTGGTTGGCGGACAGAACTGATGGGCTGATTTATAACCCTATCAAAGGCAGACGTTTCTGTCTGAAGAGGCATGTAGTGGGCTGGCACTGGATGGGATTTTCTCTGAGATACTGTGTCTGTGACAAGTTCAGGGCTTCCACGAGCACTTTCCTCTTTCACCAATTTCTCTCTAACTTTTACTCTTTAAGAAAGAAAAAGGATTAAAGCTGTGAACAGCAATACCCAATCTGGAAAGGCACACAGACACCTACTGTGGGTGCAGACAGCAACACTGTAGTAAAATAAAAAACAATACATAAAAGAAAGCAATCTTATGATGCAACTCCTTCCTCCCCCCGAGTCTTAGCAGTAACACTGCTCAAAAACAGTCAAGTGATTCACAGGCCCTTGGACATGCATGACTCCTGAGAAGGTAACTGTGCAAGCTCTGAGAACATACAGCATGTTCTCATGAGATTGCAATTGGTTTTGCCAAGCAGCACATACCCATAGTCTCAAACAAACAAGATGATCAAAACTGCTTTTTATATTATCTGAGTGTTGGGTTCAGCCTGAAATTGCAAATTCTACTGGCAACTGTGTATGCAGTCAGATATTTGAAGATGTCTAAACACTGGGAAGCTTATGTCATACCAAGATGTTGTTGCATTGGGGAAAGGAATGGAAAAAACATGCTATCTCCACCTAGCCTGTCAGATCTTTGCCAGAGACTGGTTTACTTGTGTTTTTGTGTACCATTTAAGACATCTGAAATGTCACATGTAGTGTAACCTGTTTCAGTAAGTGAGAAAAAACGTTGAAAGGGCAACTGCAAACCCAGAAGCGAAACTGTGGCATGGCTGTTGCTCTTCAGAGAGCTTGCAGGGAAAAAGGCATTTAAAAACTGAAACAGGTGTTCTGTTTTGAAATGTTTCATTACATTCTAACATGTAAAACTTGCAGGAATGTTCCCAAAAGTTACCTTACTTCAGTGTGTTTTCTAGAAACACCTCTGGACTTGTACAACATCCATGCAAAAAAGATTCTTATTTAATCTTTTTAAACTGAATACATGGCAACACAGTGGGAGGCAAGCATGTGCAGCCAGGGGCAGCCTTTGCTCTGGGGCTACCACTGCAGGTAAAGCTCTCCAGCACTTTCACAGCCGAGGCTCAGACAGTTTACAGGGCAAGCGTCTGTGTAGATAACACACACAGTATTAAAAATGAAAGCCCTGCACTTCCTCCCCTCCCAAATAGATATAGAAAAATCATTTTAATTCTGAGGAAAGAGATAGACTCAAGCTAGGAAACTAGCTCTCTGTTTGAAAGTAAGTAATCCAGCTCAAAGTATGTGCAATTCCAGGCTTGCTACCAACAGACATTTTGGAGTCTACATAATGAAGGGGCGGGGGGGGAAGTAAGATTTAGGAAAAAAAAGGCAAATTATCTGAGTGAAAAATTCAGGATATCCACAGTTATTTGAAACATCAACCTTTCTAATATTTTGGTGCTTCTTACATCTGAAGATTTATGCACTTATCAGGGAAACTTCTCAAAGTTGCTTAAGCACATTAAGTATGTTAAGTCTGAAGAAGTATTTGAGCTACATGTACCAAGCACTCTCCAGAACATCCACACTGATGTTAGTACTGGGTTATAAGAATTACTTTAATCAGGAACATGAAAAAGAGTCTTCCTGCAAAGCATTTCATGGTGGGCTCGCTGTATGTGTTACCAAACCAGGAGAAAGCAGCTGCCTGTAGCTCTGATCAAGATTTTGTTTTAGTTTTCCATGTAATTCTTTTTTTACTTCTCTTGTACCATCTCCACTGGAATTCAAAGAGTTAATTGCAGAGAATGCTAAGATGGGATAGTGTACAGCCTAAAAATATGCTGGTTTGCAGAGCACAAAATGAGATAAAATAAGAAGTTATAAAATCTAGTGGAATCCAGAATGATAGTAGCTGTGGAAGAAGCTTGGGGCATTTGTACTTCTCCATCAAAATACCAAATGGTTGCTGGTTAGAATAAAAGCAGATGCTTCAGAAAAGTTTCAACAGCTGTTTATCTACAAAATCCCCCCACTTTCTTACTTGCTGCTGTTAAAGGAAAATTAAGGGCAAGTGTTAAACGAAGATAGTAGAGGGAAAGAAAGGGGAGGTTTGTAGTCTGATTGTTAGCCACACAGCTATGTTTTATGATACCTGGAGGGCCAGCTGATAAGTGAAGGTGTGTCCCCTTCCGAATCTTTCTGAAGAAACCATTCAGGTTTTGCTTTCCCTGCACTACTACAGAAAACAGAACTTCAGGTAATTTCTGAGATCTCAACACATGCTCCCATTATTTCTCCCAATCTCCCCTCCCCACCGCTTTTTATTTCTGATTACTCAATTACAGAGGACTGTTCTAGAAAACAAAAGCAATGCACACTAATTGAATTCAAAGGTGATAAACTGTAACAGAAATTATTATATAATCCCAGAAACATAAAAAAGTATTCTAGATGTTAAAGATTCTGCACAGGTAACTTTACCAAGTGCACATTGTCCAAAAATTGAGAAGTGAAAGCAACTACACAACCTTATTTTTGCATTTGCCAATGCAGGTCAGTTTGTGTAAGGACATCTGAAAAAGTTGTTAAAACCATTCCCTAATTTGTAATTTGAAGTGGTAAAGACTGCTGCAACCAAAACAAAGCAGTAATAGGAATGTAATGAAGTGAAAAATTCACATGGCTACATCATACTTCCTCAGAAATTCACAGGAGCATGTGGAACCCCTCTCTCCTCTTGTAACCCTGTATCACAAAGCTTCAGAAATGCCCACCAGGTCAGCACAAGTCAAACATGCTGAGTCACTGGGTGACTTGGCAAAGGAAAAACTTAAGAAACAAAATGACCCCTAATTTAGTCTTCCCTTGACTTTACTCTGTTTACATTTTGGAGTTGAAAGCATAAAATGAAAGAAGAGCTTTTAAAAACCTTGCAGCTCTGCAAGAAAGGGTGTTTGCAGACTTCTACATCCAGTTTCTCAAATACTTACCTAATGTTCACCTTTACCTACAATCCCCCAGCAATGGTAGAACACAGCAAATACTTTTAACCTTGCAAGCACAGGCTGTCCTGCCATGTTAACATTTACAAACTCACTCCCTGGAGGTGACAAGCATCCAGGATGCTTTCCATTACTTATAGCTACAGCTGAAAGAACTCTTTCCATTGCAGAAGAGCCATTTGGGACAAAAATCCCAAATTAAGCTCCAGGTCATATACTTCATTTTTTCTTAGCTGGTCTTTTAAGAAAAGTAGTTGAAAAAGGTCAAATCAACAACAGTTCTGAAGATAAAAATGTATTTGATGCAAGTAAGTTTGAATTTGAGAACTCACCTACTGTTATCATTGAATCCAAATCTATCTTAGAACAACGACAAACGGTTGAAACGCCTTCTGTTTTTCCAAACGTTTTTGAATCCCTAATGGAACTGCCCAAATAGGAGGTAAAGCCCTTTCACAGAACCTGCTAGAAGCTGCTAGCTGCAATTGCTTTGAAGCATGGGAACTTCCTTCTCCCTTAATGTGTACTTTGGCACATTTTTATAGTGGGCATGGCCTAAGCAGCAATTATTTGTACTTGATCATTCATCCTTTGAAGACTGCAATCAGAAGAAAGCAAGCCACGTTTTGAATTTAATCAGCCATTTCAGGAGCCAAATGCCGGCAATGTCAAATGATACCTTCTCAGTGATGGGTAACTGGATTAATTATTAAATCTTCTTAGTACTGAAGGCACAAAAGCTTTCACATATATTCCAAAGCAAGCTGCATTTATTTTCCAAGTTAAACTCAGGAAATTTAAATTTAAAAAAACCAATTTTGTAGCCTATATATAATGTGGAACTGACTTCAGAACAGCAGCTGCCTGAAAATTGGAGTTAGCCTTTATTTCTCTTGTGCAAATAGCCTTACAGGAGACCACCACAAAGTAACTTTAAACGGACTGCATGGACACAATAACTTCTTTACCACTCAAGATCAGGGACAAGAGTTTCGGAAAGGTTATTCTTACATCTCTGAATATCATACCAGTGAGCATGAATTGTCACTGAAGGTGTCAGGGATATTAAAGAATGGGCTCTTGGCAACTTGGCCTTTAAAATACCACCTACTGCCTACATGTGTATCCAAACAAGAGACCAAATCCTAAATTTAAGCTCTTAGCTGCTTTAAGTACTACACCACATCTGGGTGGGTGCAGATGGTTTCCTTCAAAAGACAGACAGACCGCAATTATGGGAAATTTTTTTTATGCAAATATTGACCCAAGTCTCTTTCAGAAAGAATATGAAATTAGAGATAATGCAGTCAGCAATTTGTATTATATTATTACTTATTCATAGAATCACAGAACAGTTTGAGTTGGATGGGACCTTTAAAAGCCATTTAGTCCAATTGCCCTGCAATGAGCAGGGACATCTTCACTGACATCGGGTTCCTCAGAGTCCCATCCAACATCACCTTGAATGCTTCCAGGGATGGGACATCTACCTCCTTTCCGGACAACCCATGCCAGTGTTCTACCACCCTTCTTGCAAAAAATTTCTTCCTTATATCTAGTATCAATCTACTCTCTTTTAGTTTAAAACCATTCTTCCTTGTCCTATTGGAAAGGAGGAATGTCTCTATTAAAAAGTCTGTCCCAATCTTATAATCACCTTCTGCAGCACTGAAAGGCTGAAATCAGGTCTCCCTGGAGCCTTCTCTTTTCCAGGCTGAACACACCCAACTCTCTCAGCCTTTCCTTACAGGAGAGGTGCTCCATGCTTCTGGTTATTTTTGTGGCTCTCCTCTGGACTTGCTCCAACAGTGTGTGTCTTTCCTGTGCTGAGGTTTACAGAGCTACAGATACAGCATTCCAGGTGGGATCTCCTGACAGCAGAGTAGCAGAGAACGCAGAATCCCCTCTCTTGACCTGCTGGCACAGTCCTTTTGATGTGGCCCAGGACACATTTCGCTTTCTGGGCTGCAGGTGCACACTGCCAGCTCATGTCCAGCCTCTCATCCACCAGTTCCCACCAGTTCTTGGCAGAGCTGCTCTTAATTCCTTCAATCCCCAGCCTATACTGGCTTGCCCCAGTCCAGGTGCAGGACTTTGCCCTTGGCCTTACCAAATCCCTCATGAGATTCCCATGAGCCCACTTCTTGAGCTTGTCCACATCCGTCTGGATGACATCCCATCCTTCAGGAGTGTCTACCGCACCACTCATCTTGGTGTCATCTGAAAAGCTGCTACGGGTGCATTCAACCCCCCTGTATCATTGAGGAAGAGATGAAATAACCCTGGTCCCCATACAGACCCTTAAGGGACATCACTTGTCACGGACGTCCATCAGGACTCTGAGCTGTTGACCACTGCTCCCTGGATGGAACTGTACAGCCAATTCCTCATCTTCCAAACAGTCTATCTATATCTCTTCAATTGNCTATCTTAGAACAACGACAAACGGTTGAAACGCCTTCTGTTTTTCCAAACGTTTTTGAATCCCTAATGGAACTGCCCAAATAGGAGGTAAAGCCCTTTCACAGAACCTGCTAGAAGCTGCTAGCTGCAATTGCTTTGAAGCATGGGAACTTCCTTCTCCCTTAATGTGTACTTTGGCACATTTTTATAGTGGGCATGGCCTAAGCAGCAATTATTTGTACTTGATCATTCATCCTTTGAAGACTGCAATCAGAAGAAAGCAAGCCACGTTTTGAATTTAATCAGCCATTTCAGGAGCCAAATGCCGGCAATGTCAAATGATACCTTCTCAGTGATGGGTAACTGGATTAATTATTAAATCTTCTTAGTACTGAAGGCACAAAAGCTTTCACATATATTCCAAAGCAAGCTGCATTTATTTTCCAAGTTAAACTCAGGAAATTTAAATTTAAAAAAACCAATTTTGTAGCCTATATATAATGTGGAACTGACTTCAGAACAGCAGCTGCCTGAAAATTGGAGTTAGCCTTTATTTCTCTTGTGCAAATAGCCTTACAGGAGACCACCACAAAGTAACTTTAAACGGACTGCATGGACACAATAACTTCTTTACCACTCAAGATCAGGGACAAGAGTTTCGGAAAGGTTATTCTTACATCTCTGAATATCATACCAGTGAGCATGAATTGTCACTGAAGGTGTCAGGGATATTAAAGAATGGGCTCTTGGCAACTTGGCCTTTAAAATACCACCTACTGCCTACATGTGTATCCAAACAAGAGACCAAATCCTAAATTTAAGCTCTTAGCTGCTTTAAGTACTACACCACATCTGGGTGGGTGCAGATGGTTTCCTTCAAAAGACAGACAGACCGCAATTATGGGAAATTTTTTTTATGCAAATATTGACCCAAGTCTCTTTCAGAAAGAATATGAAATTAGAGATAATGCAGTCAGCAATTTGTATTATATTATTACTTATTCATAGAATCACAGAACAGTTTGAGTTGGATGGGACCTTTAAAAGCCATTTAGTCCAATTGCCCTGCAATGAGCAGGGACATCTTCACTGACATCGGGTTCCTCAGAGTCCCATCCAACATCACCTTGAATGCTTCCAGGGATGGGACATCTACCTCCTTTCCGGACAACCCATGCCAGTGTCCTACCACCCTTCTTGCAAAAAATTTCTTCCTTATATCTAGTATCAATCTACTCTCTTTTAGTTTAAAACCATTCTTCCTTGTCCTATTGGAAAGGAGGAATGTCTCTATTAAAAAGTCTGTCCCAATCTTATAATCACCTTCTGCAGCACTGAAAGGCTGAAATCAGGTCTCCCTGGAGCCTTCTCTTTTCCAGGCTGAACACACCCAACTCTCTCAGCCTTTCCTTACAGGAGAGGTGCTCCATGCTTCTGGTTATTTTTGTGGCTCTCCTCTGGACTTGCTCCAACAGTGTGTGTCTTTCCTGTGCTGAGGTTTACAGAGCTACAGATACAGCATTCCAGGTGGGATCTCCTGACAGCAGAGTAGCAGAGAACGCAGAATCCCCTCTCTTGACCTGCTGGCACAGTCCTTTTGATGTGGCCCAGGACACATTTCGCTTTCTGGGCTGCAGGTGCACACTGCCAGCTCATGTCCAGCCTCTCATCCACCAGTTCCCACCAGTTCTTGGCAGAGCTGCTCTTAATTCCTTCAATCCCCAGCCTATACTGGCTTGCCCCAGTCCAGGTGCAGGACTTTGCCCTTGGCCTTACCAAATCCCTCATGAGATTCCCATGAGCCCACTTCTTGAGCTTGTCCACATCCGTCTGGATGACATCCCATCCTTCAGGAGTGTCTACCGCACCACTCAGCTTGGTGTCATCTGAAAAGCTGCTACGGGTGCATTCAACCCCCCTGTATCATTGAGGAAGAGATGAAATAACCCTGGTCCCCATACAGACCCTTAAGGGACATCACTTGTCACGGACGTCCATCAGGACTCTGAGCTGTTGACCACTGCTCCCTGGATGGAACTGTACAGCCAATTCCTCATCTTCCAAACAGTCTATCTATATCTCTTCAATTGAGAGAGAAGGATGTTGTGGGGGACTGTGTAGAAGGCCTTGCAGGAGCATGGACAGAAACATCCCTAGCCATTCCCTTGTCCAGTGATGGGAGTCACTCAACCATAGAAGGCCACTAAGTGGGTCAGGCAGGACTTGCCTTGGTGAAGCTGTGCTGGCTGTCTTGAATCACCTCCCTGTCCTCCATGTACCTCAGCATAGCTTCTGAGAGGATCTGTTCCATGATCTTCCCAGACACAGAGGTGAGGCTGACAGGGCAGTTGTTTCCAGTATCCTTCTTTCTCCACTCAACCATAGAAGGCCACTAAGTGGGTCAGGCAGGACTTGCCTTGGTGAAGCTGTGCTAGCTGTCTTGAATCACCTCCCTGTCCTCCATGTACCTCAGCATAGCTTCTGAGAGGATCTGTTCCATGATCTTCCCAGACACAGAGGTGAGGCTGACAGGGCAGTTGTTTCCAGTATCCTTCTTTCTCCCCTTTTTAAAGATGGGTGCAGTGTTTCCCTTTTTCCAGTCACTCGGGACTTCACCTGACTGCTCAGATATCATGGAGATATATCAGGCAATTCCCTCAGAACTCTGGGATAAATCTAATTGGGTTCTACAGACTTTGTTTTTGTTCGGTTTCCTCCGATAGTCATGAACATTATCTTTTCTTATAGTGGGAAGGACTTTGCTTCCCCAGTCGCTATCCTGCTGTCCACTCACTCATGAGGTGTGGAAAGAGAGGCTGCCACTGAAGACTGAGGTAAAAAAGTAGCTGAGCTTTCTCCTTGTCCATTGTTACCAGTTTTGCTCCGACCTCACATTTCCAGCTAATATAGCTGCAGAAGTCCTTGCTATGGTTCGTATCCCTTGCCAAGTTCAGCTCCAGCTTCACCTTGGCCTTCCTAACCCCATCGCTACACAACTGGGCAGTGTCCCTGTATTCTTCCCAGAACACCTTTCTCTGCTCACTGACTGTGCATTTGCTTCTTTAATAATCCATGTTGGTGTCTTTCCTTCTTTTCCTGATTTCTCACACCTGGGAATTGAGTGCTCTTGTGCTCTACTGAAAGTGTAAATGGTTGAGTTTATACCAGTTACCTCAGTTTCTTAGAAACAGTCAACACTGCTCAGTATCATGCAGATACATTTAAAATTAAGTTATCATTTACATAATTTTTAGTTGCAACATTTTAGCTTATGTTTTTACAGTTACTATTTTCTATCTATCCACCTACCAAGAAATAAAGACTTACACTTAGAGAAAAGCATACTTTAAAAAAATTCTTAGTCATGCATTGTTTTCAGTCTCTATAAGAATTCAACGGTGTTCCTATACCACACTGTGAAATTATAATGTAAAATTAGTGAAAACTAATTTTTTTTCCCTTTTGGAAGAATCTGTTTACCCTATTACTGTAGTAAATTGGTCAAATCTGACACAATTTAGCATGGAATTTTAACTCTCTCCTCTGTCCCTTCACGCACATATATGCCTGATATCTGAAAGACTGACTAGCACAGTTCAGAAGGGTTTTTACACTTTCACATCAGGAAAACAAATCAACTATTATTTCAACTGACCCAAGGCACTCCTCAGCTTTTAAGTCTGAAAACCGTTTTATTTTGGCAGAAGCAATCATAAAGATATTCAATTCTTCACTGAGAAACAGCTTGCCTCTATTTGGAACCTCCCAGCAAACAATTACAAGATACAGAAGAAAAAAGTTAAAGACTTGCGCTAACAGGTCCATAAAAAAACAAAAAAGAAAAAACAAAAAACCCCAACCAACCAACCAAAAAAAACAAACCTCAAGGAGATTTAGAACCATCTTCAATTTCTAGTTTGTGTCCTCCCCACAAACAGCCTAATTTTAGTAAAAATTCTATAAATATAAAGTGAAACCAAGGACATAGCTAATTAAAGAAATACATACCCACTTCCTTGTATCAGAAACACACTGTAATACAATAAACTCAACTAATCCAGCTTGAGACATCCAAAGCAACTAAATACATTCTTCAAGGGTAATAAATACATTCTCATTAATACTGTGGACAGTGATGTAGAAGCTGATTAAGATAAAGGAATCTACAGCAAAACGAAAGTTAAACATTACGCTTACCTTTGTCTGCTGTTACTGTGCAAGGGCTGGTCATTCTGCAAGTGGGTCGGTGAGGCTGCCCGCTTTGGTGAAGAGAGGGACTCTCGGGGGGTTTGCTTTGGTGATATTGGCACTTCGTTATAGCTGGAAGATTCTCGTCCAGAAAGTGAAAGGGAGACAGAACTATCCAAGGTTGCTGAAGGGTCAGAAGCCTGTCTAATGGCACTATCATCATCTGGTTTTCTAACACTCTTTTCATTTGAGAGGTCATCTTTATCTTCGTGGCTAGAGTACTCTTTGGAATCAGAAATCACACTCTTTGATGCCTTTGTCTCAGTCCTGGACAAACAGAGGGTGCCATAGTCCTTGTTTTCATCATCTTGCCTTTCACTTTTCACTCCCTTTCTTTCCACGCTGTCGGGATCTTTCCTTGCCCGCATATATCTGGATGAGTAGTCAGAATCCAAATCAGAATCAAGAGTTAATCCATACTTTTCTGCCAGCTGGCGCCGCCTCTCTGCCTTGTACCTAGCTATTCTCTCTGCTTTTGACTCTAGTTCCTGGACATCCATGTTTGCAGTACTGTACAAGGGCTCTGTATTACCTCCTGTGATTTCTGCTCGGTATCTGGATGATCTGGGTTGTTTCTCTACAGAAGAATCTGAAGTTTCCTCCTCTTCATTTGATCTTCCTGTCAAAAGTACAACATATATGAGCAAGTCCTTCCCAAAACTCCAAGTATGCCACCCACCACTCAAACTGAGTGAACTAAAAGCTTCCCATTTTCTTACAAATCAAAGTGACTGCATAGACACATTTTATTTTTGTACTTTCGTCTCCAATTAAGAAATATGTATTAGTAATAATTCTTTAATAAGTAATAGTTCTCAAATCAAATAGTTATTTTAAAGCAGTAAGAATAATCAACTTTTTCAAATAAGACAAATGGAGACTTAAAAGGCAAATTAAAAAAGAATGAACAACCCGACACAGCTCTTCTGTAGAACTCTTCTCTAGGTACTGCATAACTGATAGTGTAGCAAACATGAAGTAATTCAGCAAGACTGACTGACATGTGCTACTTACCTAAGTGGGGGCTGTAAGGGTCAGTTGCACGCATGTATCTTGGTGTATCTTCCTCTAGTAAACGGTGTGTGACTGATCCGGGGCAGTTTTGTAGAAGCATAGGTTGTGTATCATTTTCAATTCCCTCTAAGCGCCTAGCTATTCTTTCTTTTCTGAAAGATATGTGAAAAATATGAAAACAGGCATCTTGAAGATTTGAGGGGAGAGTTTCTTTGAGGAGGTAAAAAAACAAGCTGTGTGTTTTGTTTTACAAGCCAAAGCCAAAGACTTTTTTCTTTTACCTTTTCATTTCCAAAAAATCTCGGTTGTTTGGTTCAAAGAGTTTTCTTAATTCTGAAACTGAGACA
The DNA here is from genome assembly GCA_013389985.1 of Dryoscopus gambensis. Taxonomy (NCBI): domain Eukaryota; kingdom Metazoa; phylum Chordata; class Aves; order Passeriformes; family Malaconotidae; genus Dryoscopus; species Dryoscopus gambensis. The sequence continues at coordinate 44,192 of WEIT01015089.1, read as the reverse complement.
ACAAAAAGATTATGTAGTTTATAAGATAATAAGTTTCATAAACTTGCCAAAATGCTTTACAATAAGAAGGAATAGTCAAATAAAGTTCAGAGGTTTGAAATAGCTTTTGTCAGGAAATGAGCACTTTCCTCTTGTTTTCCTAGTTTATTAAGGTTGGGCTGTCAAAAGTGCATTAGGCACATAGGTGTGACCATCAAGTAGTCCTCCTCTCTATGTACTTCCAGGCTAATCCCAAATCTGCTATGCTATCCTAACAGTTTTCAATATCTAGTACATACTGGACAAGTTGTATTTTGATTAGCTCAGGTCAAGCTTACATACTCTAGTAACCCATTTCAAAACCAGGTAGTATGGAAATTCTGCTTACCCTGTCTACACAAAGGTCAGGGACTATGTTTACAGAGAAGCAGTGTCCCCTATTCCTTACTTTCCTCCACACCCTTATATTGATCAAATCCCAAGAATCCAGTGACTCATTGCTGAAGTGAAAATTACCGTGCACCAGCATGATATTCCTGCATGGTAAATCACTTTCTACTTTGCTAACTTTCCCTTTGAGTTTTAATTGGACATACTTTCCTTCTCTTCCCCTGAACTCTTTGCTAGTGTTAAGTGCTAGCAGACAGCTGCCATAGTCCACAAAATAGTAGTGAACCAGGAGGAGGCATGATAGATGAAGTAATCCCTATATATACACACATATGTGCACGTGCAAACCACACTGGAGCCGTGAGTGCTACACAAACAAGTGCGGTGTGACTTCTTACCACCACGAAGAGAAACCATCCAGGCTGTCAAGGGAAGCAGTGGACTGGGGTGGTGTGTGCCTAACACACAGACATGCCAACCCACACCCGGCCCTGTACTGCTGCCTTGGCAAACGTGGTGCTGAAAGCTATGTGCAGCTATTCTGAGCCAATGCACCTCTGGGGTTCTAACCCTGCTGACCCAGGGATCAAAGGTTAAAGCAAGCTAAAGTCTACGCCTGCTAAATTGGCCAGAGATTGCCATCAGAAACACCTGATGAGTAAGGAGTGTCTAGCAGACATTGTTCCACAGCAGAGCTAAACCTATCAGCTTTTTCTTCTTGCCACCAGACTTCATTGCTCTAGATACTTAGAAGATAAACAATATTGAAACACCACCCTATTAAAGGTCAGATGCACCTTTTCTCCCTTCCGTCTACTGCAAGAACTTAACGTGCATGGCTTGGTCAGGGTTCCAGCTCAGCTGACCCAGGAAGTTTGCTGTACTCATTACTAGTGCTCATACCTCATAAATACTATTGACATTGACTATCATATCAACCTTACATCCTGAAAAGCCTGAAAGTAGGACTACAGATAAAATGTGTGGGATCGGCAAGAATGAACACATTCTGATCCTGAACCAACACCAAAGCAAAGATGAGCCATTATGTTGTGTTTTCACAGACTTTTCCCGCAATGCATGAGCAGTTTCCATAGTTGCCCTGTCTACTCAAGCTGTGCTAGCAGTGGAATTGTAATAAACAGAGAACTTATCCATTTGAAACCAGCCTTCATTTCAGATCCACAGCAAAGGAAATGATTTCTTATAAACATTTTGCTCTCACCTCCCCGAATCTACTTCTGTTTAATTATGTTCTACTGTTAGAGTTTTTTTGTTCCATCTGGTGGCTATGTATACATAACACTGTCAAAACAAAACCATAATTGTTTGTCTTCAGACAAGTCAAAGGCCTCCAGAGCTCAGAGTTAGTAAAACCAAATTCCATCCAAATCCTGATCCCTTTTTTTCCCTCGTCACCAATTTATGCAGTCACCAAAACCACCATCAGAGAACAGTTCTTTTACACAGCTTTAGTAAAGCTCTAAAGCATAGCTTCATTTATTAGCAAAAGTCCTCTTTTCCCCCACCCCCAGAAAAGGAAACTTGACTGTAAGTTGTCCACATACAAGAAATGTGGAACATCCAAAGAACTCCCAAAGCATTAGCTCAACACTCTCTTGCTACATGCTAGCTGAAGTTCCAGAGATTCTACTGCCACTGTGCAGTCCTAAAAAGAGCACTGGTCTCATGAAAAATGTCTCCCAACACCTTTCCAAACAACATGGGACAAAAATAGCATGGGACTACTCTATGCTGCCTTACACTTTTTCCAAGCTTTAGATTACAGAAGTAATTTCAGCTAGGTTGGCCAACATCTGCAGCCTTTGTGAAAGCAGTTCCAGCAATATTCTTCTTTTGGTGAGGTAGGGAAAAGAAGCAAAAAAAAAGGCAAAACAAAAAGAAGATAAAATGCAGCAAGTCTTCTAGTCCAGTGGTTTCTTTTTGACAAATAAAATACTTTACTTCAAAACATGAAAACCAGTTGGAGACACTTCATTCCCAAGGACACTGGTTGGCCCTTGCAAACTTAGGTGACCAGGTTTCTCCTTTTTGGTTTGCAACTTGAATATATTGGAGCCAATTCCCACCAGTTCATGGGATGTTTTCCCATGTGACCACCACAAACAAACATCAAGGGAGCGGTAAAGAATAGTAACACTTCTACCTAAAAGGTAGCACAAAAATCTGATTCAGCACACAAGAAAAGGCTAAGAAGCTTAAAATAATTAATTTCACAGTAAAAGCTCCTTATCTAGATTACTTCATGGCAACATACTCTGTAAGCACTGTTGGTCATTTAAGGGCAAGAGGAAGAACAGCCACAGTTCAGAAACAGCTCTGAACTTGAGGTTTTATTTTAGGATGATGAGCAGGATGCTACGGTAGGATACCCTCTAAGGTAAACTGTCAAGAAGCATCTTAATTTTGATCACAGTAGACCTTTGAAACAAAATTTACTTTAAAATACCCTTATTTAGGAAAAACAGTGTTGTTCCCTGTTTTCCTCACATAATGAAAACAAAAAAGTACATTTGACGTGCACCTTATATTTTAATAATTCCTTAAATTAAGGTGAAAGATTTCTTCTAGAAATATGTATTTACAGAAATCTTTCAGAAACATGCTACAGAATATAAACATGTTTATGCTGAAAGCCTTCTTTGACAGCTGCACAGGGGATATGTGAACAAAGCTGTATCCATGTGACAGCAGTTTTCTTTTTACTATACAGAAGCTGTAAAAACTCAATTAAGCCTTCCAAAAATTCGTAATAGACGGAAAGCATGGACATTTGTGAAGCCTGGATAGACATGGATCAAAAGGTTACCTGCCAGAGGATTAATTTCTCAGAGATGGTAAATAACCATTTCAACACAAGTACACACATTTTCATTTTGAGGAAAATTAACACAACAGCAAAGTCTACCAGCCTCATTCCTACTTCTTCCTTTCCACAACTGGAAAGGTGATGGTCTTAAAACTAGGCTGGAGAAGCATTTATCTTCTGTTTATGCCAGCAACTTGTATTGACATGTTCAGTGCTCAACTGCAGGCCTCAGTTCAGTCTGTATCAGTTGAAAAGTAAACACATTCCTTTAATTTCTCAACATGTGCAAATCTGGATCAAAATTAGACTCTAGAAAGGACAAATAACCTGGATTTTCAAAAAGCCCTGGACGTCAAGTAGTCTCCTCAGAATGCAACCAAAAACTCCCACTGCTGTTTCTTAAGTCCAGTACACAGCAAATATGATGCCTTTATTGTGAGAATATTTTTTAAAAAAACTAGAAACACCCTGGAATAGAAATTAGTTCACTGAGAAGCAACTGACAGATAAGGTTTCTCAAGTGAAGGCTCAATTAACTTGCTGGCCACATGACTGTAAGACTAAGTGTAAGGAATAATGAGGGACTATAGGTTATTACTGTCTGGTGCTCTCAAAAGTCTGTATTGTATAAATGCATATCACTCTATTCCATCATTTTGCCAACAATGTTTCTTTCTGAACATCTGTAATGATTATATTTAAAAGCAAGCATGTAACTTAAATAGCACTCAAATGTTTTGCTGGAAGAAGTGCTCCTTTCTAGAGGAACTCTGCAACAAATGACAGTAAAAGAGCAAGCCAGTTTCTTTACATTGGGATTAGTGCATTTAGCCTTGTAGCTTGTCTGAAAAGAATAAATATCACCAGAACATACACACACACAATTTTAATCAAAGTTCTGAGGTCCACAACATCCTTGAATAAAGGGAACATCTTTGTGCCACTTGCACATAGTTCTTCAGTCAAATGTCACCCTTTACAGGTCAAGCACACTGTGATTTTCTCTAAATAATTCAAAAGAGTTAATTCTTGCCTCTACCTCAACTGTAGAGGCCTCAACTGTGTCAAACAACAAAGATGGAACTGCTGTTTTCTTCAGAAGTTATTCACTAAGTTTGGAACAAAAAAAAAAACCTAAAAAAACCCCCAAACTAAACTCCATATGTACTGCAGGCCCTTTAGCATGCAAAACAAAAGTCAGTTGGCCATGCAAACACAGTGACTACCAACCACCAAAGGGGCCTGGAAAGAGCTATGACTCTTAACAAGTCAAGTTAATACTTTTTAACTAAGAATTAATCTAACTGTACAAAGAAACTCCCTGAAGTTTTGAATTTCAACTACTGACCTATTGAAACCAGGGAAAAAAAGCTGAACTTTATGAAGCAGGGACGTAGCAAGGTCTTGTAAAAGAGCACTGTGGTTCATCCCCTGTTTCATCCTTCATGCATACTACACAGGGAAAAGAAAACTCACTTACAAAACATCTGTGCCTAAGTGATTTTAACTGTGCCTTGTACTTGTATAGACTAAACTTCACATGCTGTTAAATTACCACTTGTGTTCATAGTATGTCTCCCTTACCTACCTTTTGGAAGTACTGCTAAGAGATTAGCATCAATATCCTTTGTGCTGTTCGCAAGTTCTTCTTTATCTTCAAATGAGAACTCCTTCTGAAAACTGAAAGCAACATCTGGTTTACAGAACTGTAGGTGTCTCTGCTACAAATCGAATAAACCCAAGACGTAACCAATTTACTGCAAGGTAGTCTAACAGAGATACCAAAGAAAATATTTTCCGTAAGAATGAGCTAAGAAATAACCCAAAGAAACTCAAAAAGCCAAACCTAACGTAATTTGAAACTTGTTTGGAACTGACCGTGACACATTTTTGCATTATATTAACTGACAGGAGACTGCCTTCAAAATGCTCAACTAAGCAATTACATTTAAAATAATCTATATCGAATGGTTCTTCATAAATACTAAAACATGTCATCAAACGCAGTACTGCATGTACACTCCACCTAGAAGCCTTCTGCATGACTACCAGTTGTTGTTACTGCACTGTTCTCTGGATCTTACATGGTTTATAATACGCTAACAGGAGTATCAGATCATTTAATTTTATACCATGTCTTTTTAAAATGGGAAAACTGCCCATTTAGATGAAACAAAATATTTCTTTCAGTATCTTCATTACATATACAAATTTTAACTGTCAAATGTAGGTGGCATAATGGTCTAAAGTAGATACTGTCTACAGAGAGTTTTTTGGAGGAAGTGTTCCTCCTTGTAAGCAAGATTTTTTCCCTTCAATCATTAAAAATAGAGAACAAATTACTGTCTTCTGCCATCGTGACTATCCCGGCTGGGCACAGAACTTATAATGGTCTTAAAACCTTCAGTAAACTGTGTAGACAGGTGTAACAGATACAAATCCTCACAGTGATCTCAGGTTCTTCATTCTGTCACAGTAGTGATGTGCCATGTGATTTAATGTCATTCTGATAAGAAAAACCACAGTCTTACTGCTGGAAAATCCTTCCTTAGGACAGATTTTAAATGGCTGCTGGTTTGTTTTCCAAGGGTATGAATTCTGTACTCACTATTTCCAAAGAACAATTCTCACTGAAAAGAGTTTTAACATATATTGACTAATAATATTTTTCACTAGTATTTCCTTGATTATCGTTTATAAATAACATTCCTTTTTAACATATTGAGGGGAGACTAAAACCCTTGAAATGACAATGAGGAAACTGGGCTGTGTCACAGCGCGGCTGCCACCTGCTGCAAATTGTCTCCAGCAACTGCACTTAGAGAAATTACTCCAGGTACTGCCAAGAAAAGCAATGTTAGCTACTACAGAAAATAGCAAATAGAAGATGAAGAGCTGCAATAAGCTGTCCATTAGAGAGAACTGTGTATCCTTATAGGGCAAACATACGGTAATTGAACTAAACAAAAATCAAAACACAATGAAAAAATAGCACACGGCAGCCACAAGCAAACGGATCCATGTGTCATCTGAGACTGGGCAGACACTCAGACAGCTAACTGGATGTTTTTCTATGCCTAACCCCACACTGCCAACACTTGTAATTCTTTCTAGTGCCACAATATGTTATTTTCTTACAGACACAGCTTCTGGAGAACCCTGGATGGAGAGATACCCAGTTCCCATTTAAAAGCAGTTTCTACTCATGTTAGCTGAGGATGAGTTTGAAAAATGCAAGTAATATTGGCCTAAAGCTATAAACTAACCCCAAATTTATTCTGCTAAATCAACTTAATTACTTAAGACAAAAGCTGAAGGATGACTTTTGAATACTTGGCCTTTATTTAGCAGTATCTCCGCTTGCTTTCATAATGCCTGCGACATTGCAGCATCTGAAGTTTCCCTAAACAAGGGACTTTGTATAGAAAAACATTCACTCAAACAGCAAAATACTCATTTAAATTAACTGTGCATGAACACCCGCCACTATGCCTAATTCCTATATGAATTTCCAAGGGTAAAATAATGGAATCAAGAGTGGCACTAGCCTGCTGGTTCTAAAAAAAACCTGTATTATTGGATTGCTTGTAAACTAGTTACATTCACTCCTGCTCCTCCCTCCAGGGAGTTCTAGGGACTTTGGAGGCAGAGATCCCTTAAACCCGGTTTAAATGTCTGTCACTGGGTTTCCATCCATTTGTTCTTGTGCCAGTGTTGTCAGTTACTTTACCTATTTTTCTTAACAGAGGTTATCTACATGTACTCAGCTTCCTCAAGACAGGCTCTCAGTCTCACTGATTATCTGTTAAAATATTCTCTACTTATTCCAGTCCTAAGTAATCTTTTCCTGTATATGGTGACCAGAATCAGGTAGTCTTGATTGCAGACTCAGGTCTGAGCAGTATCTTATGAAAACAGGATTTTTTAAAATAGAGAAATATTATTATATGACTAGCTAGCTGAATGCTGGGATCTACAACACATTTGCCTTTTTACATATATACTATACTGGTTGCTTAATCCTGCAAGAGAAACTAATATGCAAAGGCTTTGCTTTCATCAGTTCCAAGTGACAGAAAAATTTATCAGCCCCCAGTGCACAACTGTGCACTTAGTATTATTACATTACATCCTTTTTCTATTACTCCTCAAGGTCATCCAGTTCTTCCTGTATGTGAGCTCCCTCCTCCTTTGTACAGAGGGTGGCTTGCAACCTTTGCTCACTGGCAGATTTCATTAAAATTCCTTAAATAACCACAAACTTCCTAAGCTTAACCCTCGCTGCACTACACAGCATCACAGGTTATCTGCTTTGTGAAAGCCCCTTCATAGTTTCCTTTATGCCCTCATTTTCCATTTCCCTCTGGACAGACTGTCAACTTTTACTGTTTATTTTTTAAAGATTAACAATTTTCATATACTATTTTATCCACACTTTAGGAGTTTTATCTCTTCAGACAGTTTTTTTTCACTCTCTCTCTTGCTAAGCTGCACGTGGAATTGCTTGCTTTAAATGTTTGCACATGAGAAAAAACAAACGTTTTCATCCAATGTATAATTACATTGCTTTCCCATGCACAGAGGATTCAGACACAACACTGCTCTGAAGATGACAGAGTCATGCCAAACAATTGAGTATTTATAGACACATAAATCAAATTAGTTCTAAAAATGAAAGCAGGCATATTTAGGACATGTCACAGTGCTCAATAAGAACATTCATTAGGAATCTAAATTGAGTTGGAAGGATGTTAAGGCAATTCCAAATAGGGAAAAAAAAAAAAAAGAAGAAAATTTACAGGAGGCTACTCATCACCACTTTTAGTGTTTAAAAAGACAAACTCATAAGTAATTCCTTAACAAGACCGCCCTTTTTCCTCAAAGGGATCTTTCCAGATGTCTCCCTGCATTACTAGTTTCTCTGCTGGAGGAACAGTCACAGCATTAGTTCAGTTGCTTAAGCAGAGTCAGACAGTCAAGACCTGAATTGCCAAATATATCATGCCTTCAAACTCATCCAAAATCCTCTTCTAAAACTCATCCAAAACCCACAACTACATCTAGTCATGCTATAAATTTAGGTGCAGATTCTGAGCAGCAGCACTATGAATTACTGCACTTAAGAGCTAGGCTATGCACATTTATTATTGAAACAATTAGGGAATACATGGGTTTCTCTAAATTATAAAATAAATAAATAAATTAGAAGTTTGCAAGAATTCTTTCTTAAAGTTCCTGTTAAATCTGGATACTGAAAGACGAACTTCTTGTCCTTTCCTTGCCTGAAATATAGCCTGTGATCATGGTTCATGAAATGCAATCAACAGCATGAGGTTCCACCAGTTTGTTTCACACAGGATTTGTGTGTGGTTTGGCCTCAGGTTCCCAACAAACTCATCATACTCTCCAGTGTTCAGGAATTCAGATGATTCCTGTTAACAATAGGAACATCAATAACAACAGGAACAACAATAGTCAACAATTTTTCACAATCTCAGTAGTTTTTGTTTAAAAAGAATATATAATGTAGCATTAGTAGAGTATTTGACAGTCTCAGCAGTTGTACGGTTCTGGCAACTTCCAAAGTAAGTGTGAGCTGCATGCTGTACATCAGGGATTCCACGCTGAAAACTTCATCTGCTGCTGCTGCAGCAGCATATGGTTTCTAAATAGCTGTCCCACTAACCTAGTTACATGCCCAAAAGCAACCAGAAGTTTGATCCAAATGCCACTGGTAACACTGACGGGCCATCCCAATTAAAGCTATGGCATATATTGAGATTTTATGATTGAAATACAAAATCCACTTGTACACCTGCTAGCTAGGTGCTCGGTGTTCACTTTTCTTCTCTTTCTCTAACCCCAGGAGAACTTCCTTCCCTGGACTCTTATGTAAAAGGTTCATTTTACAGTCATGTCCTTCTCTACTACTCTCATTGCTACTTTTCCCCTACCTGCTTTCATAGCACAGTGTGTCTTGTACACCTATTCCCTCCATCTCTCTGCAGGACCTAAGAAACAACATGGGAGGGAACCAGGTGTGCTCTAGCTGTGTGCACTGACTGAAACGAAGCTTGCAAACATGAGCCTGTGCACCTATGGCAGGTGGATTCCTGTGGTGCAGCTGAGCCAATGAAACAGCTGGTTGCTGGGGTTAAAGAGTAGGTTCCCAACTCCTGACCTCCTCTCTGTGCCATTGTGAATGAGTCCAGCAAGCACAAACATGGACACCCAAAGCAGCTGGAGCAAGGATGGGAAGAGAGAGGGAATGTGACCTCCCATCTTGCTCAACTGTTTAATTGTATCCTCGGACTCAGCCTTGTGGAACTGTGCCCTAAGAATGCAGACAAGGAGGCAGCACAGCCCTGAGTAGATGCAACTCCCCCTTCTTCTCTCTCCCCCAAATTGCTCTCTGCAAGGATGTATCATTAATCCAACCATTTCAGCCACCTGCTTTTACAGACAGGTTCCAGGCTGGCTCACGCTGCATGTCTGTACTCTGCCCATGCCGTGCAAGGAAAAGTGGGCACTGCAATGGCAGGAGGCTCAGTGCAGAGTAGGACTTTCCCTTTAGCAATGTCAGCTATAAATTTTAACATTATTTGGGAGGCAGTTGGTGTTTTCAATGCTTGTTCAGAGCATCTGCTCTAAACAAAAGCTTGGTCCTGTGAGAGGGCCAATAATCACTTTTCCTGACAAAAGGAAAAAATGTAGATTCAAGCAATGACAGAAAGTTACTGCAACCAGTCATCTTCACTGGGCAAGAAAAACTGGACCTTACCTTAATGTTCTCTTCCTTAGGAGCAATCGTGAAGGCTTAAATCTGACTGAGTTTCCTTTGGCAAAATCTGTGAAAGAGAAGAAAAACCCACACCATTGTGAAGATGCTGTAATAAATGGGGAACTTTTGGTAAACTAGGTTGTAGTTTCCAATCACAGCCCTGTAAAAGACTGTGCAGACTTCTCTCTAATCAAAGGAGCACCAGCTGGCATGTCCAAGATGAAGATAAATCAACACCTTGCAAAGATGAGTACAGACAGCAGGCATATCAAAACCATCAACACTTTATGGAACTGCCATGTTCTACTCCTAATATTTGTGGTGTAGCACTGCAGCCCGGGGTGATCATTTAAACTTAGTGTTTTCCAGATTATAAAATGGGCAGTGGACATGTTGATGAAGCACTCTGCAAACGAGAAATGCTGCAAGCAGCAAGAGCCTTTTTGGCTGCAGCCTGGCAATACTATAAAAACTGCATATTCACTGCAGAAGCCAAGAGATGTCCAGGTGAGGATCTGCTGCAATAGTATTACACCGTCCATGACAGAAATATTTCTGAAGATTGTCTATTGTTTTGAAGCTCCCTTTTTTTTTTTTTGCATAGCCTTACAACATGCATTTCAAATAGGAACATATGTTTACACTGAGAGCAAAATTATGTCAGATGCACCCTCATGTTCAAAAAGTGTGTATTGTACAAAGCCCCTAGGTCCCCAAAATTGTGTGAACCATAACAAGCAACAGGCAATCTCCCCACCCTCTCCCAGATTAAAGTTTTTCATTTCTGCATCATGTGCATCACCAGAGGGTCTAAATGATGACCACTGGCAAGGGGGACCAGTGCTCCAAGTATCCTCTGCTTCCATTCACTGAGGATCCGATCAAGAGAACTTAAGAGCAGCCAGGGAGCAGGTCCTGGTCTGGGACTGCTGTGCCAAAACACATGGAGCTACTGACAACTTACTACCAAATTGCCTCCTGTCCCCATCTGTATTAAATCTGCTACCCAAGACCCTAAATTAATAAACAGTTGGCCACTGATACAGCAATCATTTTATTTTTCAAAGACAGACTCAGACTTTAGAACAATTCAAATGCAGCTACACTCCTTTTACTCTACCTCGGAGCTAAGATTTAACTATTTCAAAGAAGATCTAACTGCAAAAATTGTTTTTTGCTTATGCACAATATTTTAAGGCAGGGTAGAATGTCTCTTATTTTTGCAGAAAGGGTTTAATGAAACTTACTACAGCTGACAATATGGGTCTTAATTTAGAGAATGTACATTTTGTCTATGCTTTTCAAAACTTTTTATTCTCTTCCATTTCCTTCCGCCACCTCTACAGGTATAAAGACTGAAAAAAGCTTAAAAAAAAGTACAGAAATATGATTTTAACGACTTGATAAAGAAGCTTAAGATGTGCAAAAAGGCATTTTTTAGGCATCTGTTACAAGTCAGTGCAGATTTCAAGCAGCTTTGCTAATAGCATTCTTCAACTTTAATAGTCAACTTTTTCCTCTTTTTGTTAACATTCATTTTCTCTTTCCATTAAATGGAGAATAAAGCACATAGATCACACAGAAACATCTTGTCAGACCAAAACATAATAAGAAAAACAGTGTGAATGGTATATAAATCATTACATTTTACATTACAACATTAAAAAGAATACTCCGAGCCACATGGACCCTCTAAAAAGGCCAGATTTACATTACTTTGAGAGGACTAGGCACCAGCTTCCAAAGCCCAGCTCAGTATCAGCTCAGCTAATCAGAACCAGGCATATCTTAAATTTATAGCTGTTCTAACAGGATACAACCCATCCCAGAATTTTTGGCATTGGAACAGCTGTCCACCATGAAAACCACAAGTAGACCACAGAGAAATTCTGCCTCCCCCAGCCAAAAGTGAGGAGGGAATATGAGACTGGAAGAAAGGAGCCTGCACTGCTTCCCTGGGAGCAGGGAGGGAGAAGGGCTGCTGAGAGGGGCACATCAGCCGGTTTGGCTCCTGCTACCCCTTAAACACATTCAGTAACATTCACACATACCACATCTATAATGCCTCAAAATCATCTTAAAACTTTGCTGTGTTTCACAGGGTGAGTTCCAATCTTCCGCTACACCCCAAACACAGAAAAACTTAGCAGACAATTAAATTCCATTACACAGTTTTGATATTTTATGTATTTCCTCCTGTTCAAATTAAACACCATGTGGGGGGATTAAAGTCCAATAAAACTTACTTACCACAATATGGAAGTCTTAAATACAAACACAGGAGGAAAAGTAAAACAACTCCGCATCAAAAGACAATAAATATGCCCACAGAAGAAACATCAGTTTAGCAGAGTCTTATTCAATGGTTAATTTAAAGATAAAAAACCACCCTCAGAGTACTTGACAGACAGAAGGAAAATATTTGCAACAGCATTTTGCTCTGGTTTTTACTGAAGAATTCTAAACATGTTCATAATCATATTAAAGCAATTTTAAATATTTTTATTTAAAATTAAGAATATATTTACTGAAGCATAAATCAGACTTGTTCACAAGTTTAACCATTTGTTCAGTCGAGTTCCCCTCCCTCTTAGGCATAAACTACCAGATAAAACCACTATCCATAATTCAGTATATAGGAAATTTAAAATGCTGACTCTAAAAAGAAAAAGTAGATGCAGCCTTCCAGCATTACTTAGTATATTTAAAGGCCCTAAGTCGGTTGCATGCTAAGCTAATTAAAAGATCCATCTAATCGGATCTTTCAAAAGTGTCCTTTAGGAAATAACAAAATAGCCTAGATGACTAACTGCATACTGATTGCTAAAGTACCTAATGCAGCTGCAGGAGAGCCAGTCAAACAATATTTACGCATGCATACATATATATGAGAGATTAAACACACACACAAACTGCATTTTCTTTTATCTACTTGGAACTCTTACCTTGCTCCTCAGAGTATTTAACATTTCCCAAATAGCTGGAGATCCAAGGATTTCTGAACATGGTTGCACAAACAAAGGATTCGGCAAAGAGAAACTACAACAGCAGCTAATTCTCAACCAGCCACAGCCCTTAGGCCTGTCTTAGCAATATCGTGGAGAGATTTTTCATAGCACAGGACTGGAGCTGTCAGGCTATCGCGTCCCAGGGAGTACAGTAAATGCATAGCAATAGGCTGCAAGCTGGAGCAGCTCAAGCCAGTAATCAGATTACAAACAGAAATTAGGCACATGAATGCTAAAACAGATTGGGCAATGGTGACTGGGAGATTTATAATATTACCACTTCAAAGATCCAGCCAAATCACACATTATATTCCTGCAAAATGAATGCAGAACCCTAAATCCTCATATTAAGAAACCAACCAAACAAAAAAACCCCAACAACAACAACAAGAAAAAATGCCAAGAAGAGGAATAATTCCTTCATATCTCTAATCAGGATAAACTGCAGTGCTTACTTAAGAAAAATAGCACCCGGGCTGCCAAAAAATGGACTATGATAATCATAGCATTATGCTTAAATGTTTTGCCTAACTATTAGTTGGAACATTTAAAACAGACAAGATTTATGGATAACATATGAGCAAAATTACTGGTGGGGGTAGGGTTTTAAGGACAGACACCACAGCTCCAAATATTTTAATTCGAGACAGAAGGTGAAAAATTGCACGAAAGTACTGTCTAGCTACCTTTTTTTTTTTCATTGAACAGATTTGATGGATTTTGGATTGAAGAGTTGGAACCCTTTTAGTTAATTTTAAAAGTCTGGAAATATTTGTTTGCAATGGTGCAATAACCCTGGCTCAGTCGCCCACACAACTACCTGACGGTCGAACATACACAAAGAAGCATTAAATATGTGACTGAAACAGGTCCATGCACTTAACCCCATCCAAACCAATAAGGAAGTCTATCAGCCTCCCTCCAACAGACTTCTTCCCCTCCAAAAGATTTCAGCTACTATCAGTATTACAGGCTGAGAGAGCTGGGGTGGTTCAGCCTGGAGAAGAGGAGGCTAGAGGGAGACCTTACAGCACTTTCCAGCACCTAAAGGTGGGCTACAAGAGAGCAGGAAAGGCACTTTACAAGGACCTGTAGATAGGACAAGGGGTAATGGTTTTAAGCTGAAGAGGGGTGGGTGTAGATATTAAGAAGAAATTCTGTACTGTGAGGGTGGTGAGGCCCTGGAACAGGTTTTCCAGCAAAGCTGTGAATGCCCCATCCCGGGAAGTGTTGAAGGCCAGGCTGGATGGGGCTCTGAGCAACCTGGTCTAGTGAAAGGTGTCCCGGGCAGGGGGGTTGGAATGAGATGATCATTAAGATCTCTTCCATTCCAAACCACTCCATGATTCTGTGAGTAGAAAACTCAGCACAGGACTGGGGTTGTCAAACCATGAAAAGGTAGATTAGAAACACGAGGCTGAAGTTCTTGACTATTCTTACCTTTTTTTGTAATACCTGGTACAACAGAACCCTGATCTATGCTGAGAACCTCAATATACAGACAAGATATGAGCAATGATGCTGTGAAAAAGACTGCATAACCACAAGTGAAAAATACACTCTATCAACAACCTATTAATGTCTGTTGGCTCATCATGAAGTATTTAGCCCATCTAGGTCATCAAAACATTGTTTTTCATGCTAACAAGTTATTGCAATGGATAGAAGAACATGCATTCCATCCTGTCTAATGCACCTGCTATTTGTTTTAATCTATTTATTTTTAAAAACATGCATAATGTTGGGATCACCCTAACCAAAGTATATTTTCTTAGCTGATCTTTCAACAGTCCAGAGCTCCCTGGAATGAGAGTGACCCAACACAAGGAACATGGCCTTGAAGCCTCTGACTCACCAAGAAACATTCTCTGTTCAGAAACATTTGATGGTACGTGCCATGGTTTTTTTTTTTTGCCTGTAACCTCGCTACCTCTTGTGTTTAATTCTAACCACTCCCAGCACTATCAAGACAACGCAAACCAACACTGCTGTGCACTCTTGACCAGCTGGGAAGGCCTCCAGGTACTTGAGCTTAATATATACAAAAAATGTAATCTGTTGACACTAGTCCAAATCTGCAATTAACCTGAAAATCTGGTGCTTTGTGGCCTGGGCAGAAGTGCAGGTGTGCTTAAAACACAAAAACAAGATTGGGCAGAACTAACAAAGCAGATGCTGGTAACAGCTAATGGGGAAATTCTGGACCAGTACATGTGTTGGTATAGCAACAAGAGACACCCTGTTCTGAAAAAAACCCTCTTTCTCAACCCTGCTTGTGTGAAGACTGTTTACCTGATCTTGTGAATAGAGGTATTATTACTTGGAGTGTTTTCAAGCACCTGTAACTCATCTGGTACACAGTAAGGGAAGTTTCTCATCAACTGCAAGTCAACACCACTCAAATGATAAATTCTGTCTCTGCAATCTTCAGCAAGGTTGAAGGAGAAGTTAGACTTGACAGCTGAGCTGATGCAATAGCTCAAGTCTGCCAAGAAAGACAGTCCTACCCATTGTTCCTTCTGCTGTGGGACCTCTGCTAGGTCCTGCTCCCCTAGTGACCCAGCCTGATGACTAAACTGCCAGTAAATATTCCCTTTTATTTTTGCTGGGTATGCTTTTCAGAAGGTGCCAGAACAAAGAAAAAGGCACAGGATCTTATGATCAGGAAAGGGATCAACCCTTCTGGCTAATAAAGGAGGTGAGCTCAGCTCAAATGCCATCCCCATCTGGCAATGCCCCCTACAACAGAGAGGAGAAGTATGTTTGTATTTGTGGAGGGAGAGGTCAGGCTGCCTCATTCCTCTACAATACATCACCTCCAACATTTTGTCCTCAGCATCCTCCTGGTGAATGAGGTGCAAAAGGGAAAGCACAGTGAGCTGCAGAAAAATGGGAAAACTCTGGAGTGCCTTTCACAATTGTGTAATTTTTAAATGGGTTCCTGCTTGTGCTGTTCAGATTCTACCTACAGTACACAGTAAGAAGCCAGTCTTTCCAACTGGTCTGGCTACCACCTGGGAAAAAATATCTGTGATAGGCTTTGGTGCAAATAAGACACCTCTTCCTTCTATATACAGCTGTCAGGTCAAGAATCCAGGGGCTACCTCATGGGACCAAAGAGAGTTATTATAGGGGAAAGTAAAATATTCAATAAAAACAACATCTTTATCAAGTGCTTCACAAAAATACCTAGAGTTTGGCTTAAAGATCTCTTCGTGTTAGGTTGGAAGGTGATCACCAGCCATTGCTCTGTGCACAGTACCTATGATTTAACATTAATGTCACTGCTGTTAATACTGGAACTGTGCTGCTGTACAGAATCTGTGATCGCAGAGTTCATTCAGTGTTGATTCAAGATAAGGGGTATGTGCCAACACTGCTTCCAATATTAAAACTCTTCAAGTTCTGAGATGCTGGGGCCTTAGGGTATTACAGCAATGCTATGCACTCACATAGATTGTTGGGAATATTTAACTGTAGGTAACTGACCGTTTCTGTCCCTCCTTTTCATCAAAAAGGGATCGTCTATCTCAAGAGAAGTCTCTGTGCTGGCGCTTAACCAACTTTGGAAGTGGAGAAAAACACTAAGGGTGCAAAACCAGAAAGTCAGCAGAGTTAAGCAATGGTATAAATAAAAGAAGTCTTGGGTTTAGCATTTTGCTGCTTGTTTGAAAACAGCAGGTTTAAGAACAAATCTTTCCTAGAGGAAAAGAAAATCATCTCCAAATACTTGATGAGGAAAGGAGGAAGATCAGTTTGTCCTTCAAAAAATCTCCAGGACCTACAAGTGTGCTCAGCCAAACTACGTTAGCAAGGCTGTGTTACAAATCAGTAGTAATGTTCTTGTCCCCCTCTGCCATCATTAATTCTTGAGCATTAGCAGCCTCCAACATAAGCAAACAGAGAACAACAGTTCAGTCATCAGAAAGGGGGGCAGCCCAGTGGGAAGCTAAGTTTGCAGTCATCTTGGCTTAGAGCTCGAGGTTAAGCATGTATACATTTCAAATCTGAGACCGTTCATGAAAGAGCAGCTGGCAGTTAAATGTTGTTCTGAAGCTTCCCACAGGAAGAGAAGGAAAATATCTTCCTTTTGTCTGGCAAACCTAATAGCTCTAATCAAAGCTGGAGTTTAAACAACTTGCAAGACACTTCCCAACTTACAGGGCTGCCAGCCCCAAAGCACTGAGGAGTTATGAACCAGGTGCCACCAAGATCACGTCTTTTTTCTCTTGAATTTTGATCACTTACAAATTTATATTTAGAAGTGTGTAGAAGTGATAAAGAGAAGTAGGTACTTTGTTGTTACTTGCAGTTATCATAAAAGCAAAAATCAAAGAGGCCCATGACAGCTGTTTGAAGAAAACCTAAAAATAAAATAAAATTTTAAAGAAATCAACAATGCAGAGGAAAGATAACCCACCGTGACTGCATGAAACTTTCTGCCAGTGTGCTAGTTAGGTAAACAGGAATCTGAGCAGCAAAGAAAACTGAGATACCTGTATAAATGTAATGATGAAATCATATTTTCATCCACTCTTCATGGGTAGAGATCTAAAGGAGCTCATGAATTTTATTCAATTGCTCTTCTGGCCAAGGCAAGTACCTTGGAATAACTAATCAAAATGAGCTATGTCAAGATCTGAGATGCTGTGGATGATTGCAGGAATGAAGGTCAGAAGACTGGGCTAAAGCAGACCACTCTTTTCCATCAGTCCATCTGACCCTCCCTTCCAGGCTGCAGGCTTCTCACCTACCACCCAGTCAGTTTTTGGCATGCAGGCACATCTTTCCAAATGAAAGTGGCAAGGCACTCCCTTTTCTTATTTCCTCTTCCTCCCACTCTCCAGTAATTTCCGCCAAGTTGTTCAAGAAGTAAGTCAGCCCAAAGCTGAAGGACAGGTCAAAAATCTCCCAGAAGATTACTTCAGTAGTACAATCACTTAACAGCTCAAGTCATGTCCCAGCAGCCTAGCTTGCAATCACAGTACATATTCTGGGTTGGCAATGCCAGTCAGGTCTGTCTTCTCCATCCAAACCCCATGTATGTGGGAAAGTGGTAATTTCCCATTTCTTAAATGGAGGCCATTTGTATGAACTTTAAAAATAGGATAGTTTCCTGACATGGTGTCATCACTCCAGCAGAAAGCAAATATAATCCTTTCCAAATAATCGTCCTGGCAAAAAGATTTATGTTTGGCCAGTGACTGTGTTTTCGACAAGTCTTCCGTGAAACTTCAGCACTGTGTTGTTTGTGTAGTGTCCTTTAAACCAAGTCATATGCAAAGAGATGAAAAAAGCTGATTAGTAAGATTTATAAAGCGGACTAAGGTCTATAGTACAAAATGTGTTGAAAGAGTATGGATGGTCTTTTTGTCATGTGCTCCAGGAAAAGGGAGAACAACAAATTTTTTGTATTTTTGTACACACACTAAAATTCCCCTTCAAATCTCCACACTACTATTTCAGATTTCACTCAAGTCATTAATTTCATCAATTAATTACTCCTAAAAGGAAATTTTGGTACCTTTCAGTTTTGCAACATATTTTCAGAATAAAGAACGTGAATCTAATGTCCCCTGACACCCCTACCTCTCATATCACTGTTCGCAAAACTGCATGTCAAGCCTGGAGCATAATTAAAAATGTCCAAGGTTTTCCTCCTTAGGATCAGTCTAGAGGGGCTCCTTCAAGGAATTTCAAAGGCCACATGCCCTCCTCACATGTGGCAATCAGATATATCAGTGGGGCACATTATCTGAATTCAGTCACACTTATTTGTCTCTGGGCCTGAAGCGGTAACAGAAGATGTTATGTGTGAACACAGACATTTCTGGACTGAGGAAATAGCTGGAAAGGAACTCACCTCCCAGCACACAGACAATCTAAATCATTAAACAGTTCAAGGACTTTGAGGAGACGTGGCATTTTACCCAGCAAAACAACACTGCAGAGTGTTTCACACCACAGCTCTCTGTGAAGCAGCTGCAGCTCAGACTGTGAAGGCCCAGAGTTAGTCACAGCTCTGTGGACATCCTTCACTGGAGTCACGAAGCGTCAGCTTCTCCTTTGTTATTGCAGTGAACGAGAGCTTTGCTGCTGGGGTGACCACAGGCTTAAACTGCTGCTGGGAGACTGTCTGTAAAACTCCTGTCCTTCAAACAAGCAGCCAGGGTTTCTAGGATGGGTTCCCCATCTTCTGACACTTCTAGCGTCTGCAACCAGCACGAGGCTGTCTCCTTGCCTGGGGCAGCAAGTGGCCCCATGCAGTTGGGTGACACAAAAAGCCCTGCCACACTCTGGAGTTTTCTCCTGGCTGCTCTTGAACACCTCTGCACTGCTACCTCTGCATGCGTGTAAAAGCCCAATAAGGGAGCAGAAACAGAGTAATGCATACCCCAAGGAAGAATTTATAACAAAGTTCTTTGGCTCTTCATGATAGTCATCTAAGGAAAACACCAAGTTTGTTTACCACTGCGATGTGACACTTCACAGGCCACATCCTATCCCTGCATACTTACCTTGAAATGTAACTTTTCAAGCCTCAGGCAGACGGCAACCTTGCAGACAAGAAATCCTTGACCCCAGCTCCCATCCTGTTTATGGCATGTTGCAATGCTCTCTCAGAAAATTAAATATTTATAAAAGAAATAAAGAAAAACTGTATGCGTTATTCAAGAGCTGATGGTCAAGGTAGGACAGCTTGACTACAAGTTCTGTCACTGCACTATGAAAAAGGCACATGTACCAAGCTTCATTTGCAACCAGCAAGGCTGAGCAAAAATTAATGAGGAAAGAATATCTAATCTAGGGATGCTGCAGTTCTGGAGTCTGTTCTCTAGAGAGCAGATTTAAATTCATGGCAGCTATGGCATTTTTCTCTTTATTGCCCTCATTCACTCCCAAGGCCCCTGCAAAAATCACCAACATTCTTGGTGGGCAGGGGGGTACCGGGGAGTTAATCACACGTCAGATCTGAAGAGCCTTCCCAGAGCTGCATGGGAAAGTTTGCACACCATCTGCTTGTCTTAATCTACGGAGATTATACTAAAGGGAAAACATAAATACTTTTTCTAAGGCTTCTTCCATGTGAAAGCCAGTTTTAATGAGGTGGGTATGAAGCAACCTAGCTTAGTCCTGGTCTGTACACAGACAGTGGGTGCCAATATTCCCCTTCTTCTGGGAGCAAGATAATTGCTTTAGCCAGTAAAAATCGGTTTTCCAATAAAGGGCATAAAACTGCACAATAAGAGAGGAGATACAAGTCCCAAAGTCGTAATAAATAAATAAATTAGTTCCTCTTAGTCCAGGTATTCCTCTGAAAGCCGGCAGTGCAAGGAATGAAAACACACTTCCCAGCAAAGGCCCCCGCCAAGTGTTTGAGCGCATGGACTGACAGCGTGAACTGGCGTCCTAAGGTTATAACCGAGCACGTGTAAAACACGCCAGGAAAAGAACTACAGCCACTAACATTTACAGAAAAGGATTTCACTTTTTAAAGCCCCCTCTAGCATAACTCTTGATGTCTGCCAGGCAGAGCGCAGCGTCTCTGAGAGCTGGGCTCAGGCGGCAGCAGCTCGCTGTCAGCGCCGCAGTACTGGGTCGCATCTCCTGGGGCCTGCGCTGGATCCGTTCTGGGCCGCGCGTCCCCTGCAGCCCGTGGGTGCCCGGCCGCGGCTCCGCAGCTTGCCTAATAAGGCCACGAGCGCGGTGACTGGCTGGCTCACAGGGCACCAGCGTTCGCCTCGCGGGCCGGCAGCCCAGCCACCACTCACAGCTGAGGGGGACACGGTGTGGTTTCACCACAGGCAGCGCGAAACTGCAGGGAGTTCAGGTACAGCTTCCACAGCAGCACATGGTAGGACCACCAGACTGAAAAAATAATCAGGTTTCTCACTGCATGAATTGCTCGAAAGTAGGGCAGCGGTATAGGTACGAGCAGCCACCTTCACAGCTCCAAGGCAGCAGACAGGTACTTGTCAAATACCAGAACCAAGGGAGCGAGATGAAAGCAAGGTAGAGATGCTCATTTGAGCACTACTATTTAATTATTTATTACTCTTGATCAGTTATGGTGAGATTCACTGCAGTGCAGACAGATGGCTTCAAAAGTAATGATTTACTCTTCACAAAAATAGCTATCTGGCCAAATAACAAAATTCCTTTTTCTGCTGCTTCCCTTGTGATTCAGTCTATTTTCTCCTTTACACCTCTCCCAAAGCAACTTCAAGACGCTAGATTTGGATACGGTCCTATCCTCTTTCTGAGCACAGTCTGTGAGGAAAGCCACGAGACCTCTCTGCGGTTAGAGCTGGCAGACAGAGCAGCACACGTCACCTCTTACCCCAGCACTGCCACGAGACCCCTGCGAGGGGCCACTCACAGTGGCTTTTCCCTTCAGGTCAGTACAGACAGTGCATTTCCATCCTTCATCAAAACCACCTTGTAAGGTTTAAATACCTACCTAATACTACCGGATATAATGATGTATTTATCACTTGATTCAGCTAGAAAACTCTTGAGCACAGGGAGTAAAACTAAACTATGATTATCGACCCACTGAAGTAACCAAGTTATGTCCTGTTCCTGCTATCAACCTGGGGTTCACACTATTATAATTAAAAGAGAGAAAATATATGGCCCATTCACTCTTAAAATAGTGCATTTTAAAAAAACCCGCTGACCGTTTGTAGGCTTAGCGATTATAATTTTGGGCTGAAGCTGTGCCCAGGTGCACACACAGATCTTGGCTCAGAATTGCTGACTTTCTGCTCAAAGTCTATTCTCACCCAAAATACGCTTCACTTATACAAAGAAATGGGGCACACACATTCAAAAAAGGGCCAGTCAGACATGATTACACAAAGGTAAGTCCTAAAATAAGGCAACTCACTTTGTGGCCAATTTGCTTAGATCAGCAGCACAGTATGCTCTTATGAATATCAATAATGAATGCTGGAGGAAACTAAACACTACACAAGAATGAGAAGAACTGCTGTGTGTGCATTAGACCTGTTAAGAGTTTTAGAAAGAAGTCAAGATAGCCCTGAACTATTAAAGTCAGTCACATTTCACAGACGTTTCACAGACTTCCAGGGTGGGATGAGAAAAAAGCTGTTGGACATGCACTACTTGTTAGAGGAAATGGGCTCACCCATTCGTTTCAAGTCTCTCTGAATACACACTGACAAACCCAAAATACCAGGGGAACACTACTTCTCTTGGTTAAAAGGAGAATCTCAATAAACTTTGGCACATCCAGAAGAGAACACTGACACCTCACAGGTTATGGCTTATTTGACACCAGTTTATTTAGGACCATTTGTGTAACTGCACACGAGCAAAGGCTTTTGAATGCTTTTATGCTTTCACAGTTTTAATTTTAAATGGGAGATAATGTTACAGCTGACTTTTCACCATTTTAACATGGCCATTTTCCATCTTTGCTCACAGACATTATGAATTCCAAGACAGACTTCAGGAAGGAAATTTGGAAATACAGCATGATCTCCTCCCCTGAGAATTAACATTTTTAAAAATCTGTATTCTGAATATTTTACATGCAAAAGGATACCTAAGTACTAGGGAAGTCACCCTCATGAGGAAGCCTGGCTTTTTCAGTGCTCAGGACAAAGCAGTTACTGTACTCAGTTAAACCTGACTGGTGCAGAGCTTGAGAGTAAAGTTCTCACTGAATTCTTCAAGAACAGGCTAGAAAAGCAATTTCAGCAAAATCTATGCATATCAAAGGTGATACTGAAAGAACAGAATAATGGCTCACATAAGACCTCTGCTTCAATCAAGGCTGAGGAATATTTTCCACACTAGGTCCCCCAAAGAGGCCACCTCCGCCAGCGACCTTACAAGAATCAGCTGCCACCCCAGCTCTTGGTCACACGAGAGGAAACACATCCACCATGTAATCACCAGTTATGTGCTGCAGGCACACATTCACTGAGAAGACAGATGGGGTTTCAGTGAGGTAACGGGGAGGTGTTCTTCCCCAGTATACAGATGGTCAGTTCAAGCTCCAAAGTAAAACATCATGACTTTGTTGCAATGAAATGAAGTGAGCAGAGAAAACAGCCTACAAATGAAAGAATAGTGGCAGTTGCTTGGGGAGCCAAGATGTTTGTTATAGTCCAGGTTCCCAGAGCCATCTCATGAGCATAGAGGGAACAGCCCCCAAGGCTGGTGCAATATTGATGCCCATGTGACGGCTGGAAAGACGCGCTCAGCCACACCACGGCTTTTACTGACACATGGGATGAGTTCAGCTGCATTTGCCCCAAAGTTCATCTTCCCAAGACTACAACCACCATTCCCAGACTCCTTTTAGTCTCCCAGCTCTCATCCTTGCCAATCCCTCACTTCTGATTTTATTTCTGCTGCCTTTTGCGTACTTCCTCCTGTATCCCATCCTGTGGGTAATTCCACTGCATTTCTATTCTTCAGTGTTTCCAAATGCACTTCCACTTCTCCCTGGCTCTTCTCCAGCTCCCACTGCAGAGTCTCCCATTAGAGATCCAGTCTCCTCACTGGCTCTCTTAACCCATTTCATTTCGTCCCCTCCACAAACCTGGCCACTTTTTTGAGAAGGATTTTGTTTTCCTTCTCCAGGAGATTTCAGTAAGGGTCTGTCCAACCTAG
Organism: Dryoscopus gambensis; assembly: GCA_013389985.1. Classification (NCBI taxonomy): domain Eukaryota; kingdom Metazoa; phylum Chordata; class Aves; order Passeriformes; family Malaconotidae; genus Dryoscopus; species Dryoscopus gambensis. The sequence goes on along the minus strand of WEIT01015089.1, from coordinate 20,557 downwards.
CACACTTTATTAGGAGAGAACTGATCATGGGAAATGAAGGGGGTGTATTAGTGAGAGCTGAACCAACTGCAGTGCACAAAGCTTAACTTCAGCAGCACACTACAGAGCAGGCCAACAACCAGATGTACGCATGCTGATAGTCTTGGACATTTTTTTCTTGCAGGTAAATTCCCTTCATCAGTCAACTTGTTTGTCCCATGAATAGCATCAAAGGAATGCTGCGCTGTTTGAAGAGAGGCACTAAGCACGTGTAATGGAAAGAGACATCCCTTAAAAGAGAGAAAAGACAGGCAGCTTGAACAAATTAAGAGTTGGAAAGAATGGACTCCCTCAATGTCTTGATGGCCATTGGTTATTACAGTAATACACCAACAACCAGTTACAGAAAGCGTGCTGGACTAGATCCTTGCAAGGCAAAGAAAAAATACCTTGCCTTGCAAGGTATTTGTCTAGAAGTCAGGCAAAACCACTGCTGAGGAACAGCATATAA
>WEIT01015089.1:1201-19726 GCA_013389985.1 Dryoscopus gambensis | reverse complement strand
GTATACAGATGGTCAGTTCAAGCTCCAAAGTAAAACATCATGACTTTGTTGCAATGAAATGAAGTGAGCAGAGAAAACAGCCTACAAATGAAAGAATAGTGGCAGTTGCTTGGGGAGCCAAGATGTTTGTTATAGTCCAGGTTCCCAGAGCCATCTCATGAGCATAGAGGGAACAGCCCCCAAGGCTGGTGCAATATTGATACCCATGTGACGGCTGGAAAGACGCGCTCAGCCACACCACGGCTTTTACTGACACATGGGATGAGTTCAGCTGCATTTGCCCCAAAGTTCATCTTCCCAAGACTACAACCACCATTCCCAGACTCCTTTTAGTCTCCCAGCTCTCATCCTTGCCAATCCCTCACTTCTGATTTTATTTCTGCTGCCTTTTGCGTACTTCCTCCTGTATCCCATCCTGTGGGTAATTCCACTGCATTTCTATTCTTCAGTGTTTCCAAATGCACTTCCACTTCTCCCTGGCTCTTCTCCAGCTCCCACTGCAGTCTCCCATTAGAGATCCAGTCTCCTCACTGGCTCTCTTAACCCATTTCATTTCATCCCCTCCACAAACCTGGCCACTTTTTTGAGAAGGATTTTGTTTTCCTTCTCCAGGAGATTTCAGTAAGGGTCTGTCCAACCTAGCACACTTTATTAGGAGAGAACTGATCATGGGAAATGAAGGGGGTGTATTAGTGAGAGCTGAACCAACTGCAGTGCACAAAGCTTAACTTCAGCAGCACACTACAGAGCAGGCCAACAACCAGATGTACGCATGCTGATAGTCTTGGACATTTTTTTCTTGCAGGTAAATTCCCTTCATCAGTCAACTTGTTTGTCCCATGAATAGCATCAAAGGAATGCTGCGCTGTTTGAAGAGAGGCACTAAGCACGTGTAATGGAAAGAGACATCCCTTAAAAGAGAGAAAAGACAGGCAGCTTGAACAAATTAAGAGTTGGAAAGAATGGACTCCCTCAATGTCTTGATGGCCATTGGTTATTACAGTAATACACCAACAACCAGTTACAGAAAGCGTGCTGGACTAGATCCTTGCAAGGCAAAGAAAAAATACCTTGCCTTGCAAGGTATTTGTCTAGAAGTCAGGCAAAACCACTGCTGAGGAACAGCGTATAATCATCAAAATCACAGACACACACAGTACAGTGCTTCCCAGCACAGTGGGACACAGCCCTGTGCCAGGTAATGCTACAGAATGCTCAGTCCCTAGGGCCCTGTCACGTGTGAAGACAGCCTGGCACTCAGCTGATGTTCAGCTGCCACAGCAGCATAGAGCTCAGGAGGGGCTGCAAAACCCAGCAGGGAAAAGGGTGAAGTTCTGCAGCAAGTCTTCTCTCTGCCACCCACACCGCACTGCACTGTCTCCAAACCGAGGACCTTGCAGTTCTCAGGAGGAATGAGATGCTGCAAGCTTTGGGGAATTTTGGTATGGGGACCCTAAGAAACTTCACTGTTAAATGCCCCATCATCCTCACAGGCACCATAAAGGCTGGGTCCACAGTTTGTGATTCAAGCAATGAAAGGCAGCTGTTCATGAGCTTCAGCACCTTGACAGAGCATGTACTGGGCAGACACACATGAAATCCATGCACAAGTTTACTCAGCACAGTGTCCTGCCCAAGGAGTCTACAGAAAGGTATTCTTACAGCAAGAAGAAAGTCCTTCTTCCTCCAGCAGGGAGCCTCTGGGAGCCATTTGGGAACTTCATTTTGGTCCACCAGCACTACTGACGTATTTACTATGAAGTTCTATATCTGCATTCAACACGAAGGCTTTTGAAGTCCAAGCAAGATGCTTGTTTCCTCATTGGCTTTCTATACCTGGCTTGATTTTTAAGTTCTAATGGAAAAGCTGAATAAAATGCAGCAGTGGAAGAGTTAAGTAATCCAGCAGCTTCTCTAAATGATTTAATGATTTGTATTGCAGTTGAGCATACACATAGATTGCTTTGACTTAAAAAAAATCAAGTTCATAAATAGTCAAGTTAAAAACAACAAAAAAAAAGGCTCAGTGAAGGCTACATTTTAGGACATTCAGACTATCTTGTAAATATACTGTTTGCCAGTGGCTGTAAGTCAAACTGCAGCAGTATTTCAGACTGCCATGGAAAGTATGCCTGCATTAAAACCCAGCACAAGAAACTTTAAATTCCTGACAGCATGTGGCCATGCATGAGATCACTGTGAAAAGCTGCAACATTTTCTTGAGCTCTTTTATTTTTGTTTCCTGAGAAGTCTGAAACCATACTCAGCAGCTTAAACCCAAAGTCTAGATGTAAAGTCAGCACAGACTGGAGTGAGTCCAGGAGTTGCATTAGTTCACAGTATGCAGGAAAAGAACAAAATCCTATCCAAGGGGATCCGGAGCACTAGAATGCTATTACTTGAAGGCTAAACAAAACTAGAGGACTGCTCTAGTGAGGACATTATTTGGGGATTTCACTTGGAAAGCATAATTTCATTTTTGTAGTCAAATTCTCACTTTCTTCCCTCAAGGGTATATATGCATATGTGTGAAACTATCCTATTAAACAATTTGGCATATAAGTTCTCAACTAGTTCCTTTTTGAGAGTATTTTTTTGCTAAATATTATCATTATTTCTTGCAAGTCATTATGAGGATCAGTGTGAGAGCATCCAGTTTCTAGTATTTCAAGGGTCTGTGGGTGTGTAAAACACATCTGCATAGAAACTGGATTTTACAAGAAAAAAAGTTGGTTGGTTCGGATGGGGATTTTTTAGATTTTTTTTTCATCTATTGACTATAAGAAAATTTTATATCACAATAAACACACAACTCACCTATCCAACATTTTGTCTTGCAGTCAGGATGCAAAGAAAAGCAGAAGTCAGGCAAGTTGGTAAGTAATCTTGGAAAAATTACTTCCAAAAACAGAAAGGCGGGGAGGAGAAAAAGGACTAAACTGAGGGATGCCAAGGAGAATCAGCTCCAGGAATGCCAGAAATCTACATTTAGTGTGGACTGCTCTCGTGTTTTGTTTCAAAAGTTGTTTCTCTGTGGAAGTCATACTGCTAGTTGTGTGTCTTTTTCGAATGGGTGAAGCAAACCTCTGTTGCAGTGGGGTTCTACCTCTGAGGGTGTTCCATGATCTCTGCTTTGTGCAAAATACCTTAACAGGAACATCCAACAGCAAACGTTGTTAAATACTGTAACAAACTTATCCCTCACGACACAAAAGTAAAACTAACATTTTATTTCCGTTTCCTTATCTACAGGGCTTAAATGCTTCTGTTCATTTGCTCTTTTTTCCTTTTCAATATTCTCTATTGTGATAAAAATAAACAAGTGTGGGCTCCATACAGAATTTTTCAGTTTTTAAATTTGGAGACTGCAATAGGCCTTTTGCTACCTTTCAGTTACCCTTATGAAGAGATAGGGGTTGGAAAAGAAGATCTCAGAACAGATTTGGGGTCCAATTGTGTTAGAAGAATACATAGTTAACCCATTTCCATCTACTAAAATTGCTTCAATTAACTTTTTTCCCCTTCCCATTTTTAATCCCATCAGGTGTTATGCCAGCTAATTCTCTCTCTTTCCAAGCACTGGTATTATTAATTAATCAGGATGGAATCCTATAAATACTCTTATTTCAACTTTATAGAGCACACTGGCTACCTCTGGCATAAATAAAAGCTACTTACACAATGTGCAGCCAGTCCACACAGCCCGTATCTGTTGGAGCTGAGCTATCACACTCCACTAAGCTCCAGTTAAGATTACAGTTTTTCTGTAACTTGTTCCACACCACATATCAAGTCTAATACTGCTACTCCTTTTTGGTCAACTATTAAAACAGTGTATTAATTTTAGCTTCTGATATTACCTTCCCCATGAACTTGCTACAGAGAAGCCATACTCAGTACTGCCCTCGAGACCAGTCTTAGGGTGATCTGGTGTCCAGCTTAGGTTTTCAAGATATTTCCTGAGACTCATTAGACAGGTTACTAAAGCAGTGGTAATACTGCTAAAGTGGTAGTGGTGGAGGGCATTCACAACTAATTACAGGTAAATTCTTGACAAATTTGAGAGCAAACCTCAAAAACCTTAGTTCCATGTGACCAAAGACTTATGTGACACAAGCACCCCATGAAAGGGATATTTTAACATACTTTATGCCATATCCTACATAACATCCAGGATCATACAGGATGCTGCAGTCTCTCCCTCAGTATATCCCACTTGCTGTGTAACTGCTCCCAATACCTGACAACATTTTTCGAATTGTTGGTTCAGCAGGTTGGAGGAAGCTGTCTTCTGGCAGAGAAAGACAAATGCTAGCACACCTAACCCCCTTCCTGGCAAGTAATTTATCTGAATTAGATTAAGCTTTTCTGACCTCCTCCACCTACCCAGGGCTTGAGTTAAATTCCAGGGTTACCTATCCAGCCCCTGCCATACTAAAAGGACACAGCTGAGTAAACAGCTCTGCCCTCCTAACACACAGCAGTGGGACTCAGAAAAATGAACAGGCTGGTTCCTGGGACTTCTGACACCACTCAAATAGCATCAATCGTTTTGACCATTATAACTGATACTGAAAGTCAGTCTTGCAAGATAAAGGCAGATACTATAACTTTAAAATACACACAGAGGTTAATTTAGAGGGCATTTGTACTGACAGCCCATCAAACATGACTAAGAAGTCAGATGAGCAAGCAAAAAGATTGTGACTTCTACTTTAACATATTTAATCTGACATTGCTTTAACTATAATATTTATCAATTTAGGGTACGGCACTACAGAAAAACATTGAAAAGCTTTTTCTAAGGAGTACCAAATAGTTCTCTGCTCTTCACAGTGTACAGTCCAATACATATTGGCAGGGAGTGCATCATCAGATCTGTACTGAAACCACACTGATAACACAACCTAATTCAAATCTTAGAAACAGCACATTGCCAACTCTGATAGCAGCACAAGTAAAGCATCTGCCATTCTACAAAGCCTTGAAAACTTTTTAAACATTTCAACTCTGAATTTGGCTTCTGCTTGAGGAAAAGAATAGATTTTTAAAAAGCTCACTAGCATTCAGGGCTTGTTAGAATAGATTTGATCAGATTTTAGAAGTAAATACTTTGTCCTTAAAAAAACCAATAAACAATAGAGGTTTAGTTGTTTTTTGTTTCTTTCTGCCATTATCTTTACAAATATGAATTGGGTGTTAAGTAACTTCCTAAGATAGCAGTGTAGGCTAAGGATGGCAACCAACTGACAAAGAATGCCTGAAATTAAATTTGTCTGATAAAGTTCCTTTAGATAAAACCAACTATTTGTCTACAAATAACTGATGTGGCAATCATGATTCTCAAATATCCTCCAAAACCAAAACCTTACAAAGAGAGGACAAAGAACTAAAATTTCCTATCCCCAAGATACTGANCTGTGAAGTCCTTATCTCTTTCTACGGTGTAACAATCATCTTCTCACCCTCCCCCTCCACTGAAGGAATATCATACCAGCAAGCTCCTCTATGGCAGTTCAGTGCATGTCTGATTAAACAGAGCAGTTTTTCATAACTTCTGTTTAACCTTGAAATCTGCTGCTTCTATTTCAGACCTGATGAAGTGCTCGTGTGCCTGCAAGCTTGGCTCATTTTTTCCCCCCATACCAGCTGGTCTAATAAATTACCTCTTCCTAACAACCTCATGTTAGCTATGTCCTTAGATCATACACAGCTAAACACTATTATGCCACTTCAAACTTGTATTAAACCATGATAAAGAGTACTGCTGGCTTAAATAAAAAAACCAAAGTCACCCAAACTACTACCTTGCATTACAGGTAGTCATTCACCTTCCCCACTCATCACACAGATGAGGGTTTATATGCAAGGAAAGGGTCACTTTTAAATGGTTGCCAAGAACATGAGCATTTTCTGTTTAACCTGCTCTAAATGTATAATAAAATATATAGACTGGACATTTTAATAAGTTTGAGGTGACTCAAGGCCTGATGGTTAGGTTCCCAAACTGCCTGCCAGAGAGCGTGAGTGTAAAACATGCAGTTTGCATGATTTAAATTTTAAAGCAACTTTTTCACATAATTTGAGAACAAGAACAGGGTGGGGAAGGAGCAGTTTGTTGCAGATAAATCACCTCTTTTCAATCCATGGGTAAAAGGTCCTTTCTTACGGTCCGGCAGTTGGAGGCTTAACTCCCGGTTCAGACATGCCTTTATTTGGAAACAATGCGGGAGCAGGCAGGGTAGGGCTTTTTCATAGATGCTGCCTGGCCACATGCAAGCTAACAACAACATGGCACAATGAGTGGCAGCTCTGCCCAATCAATACAGCCATATGCTCCTTGACAAAAAAAAAACAAGCGTGGAGTTTACGGTTTGAGAAAGCAAGCAAACAAAAAACCCCTTTGTAATTGCTTATTAATCATTAACGGAAAGAGGCAAAGACCAGAGCTCCATATAAATCCCACAAAGCTTGAGGCTCACACAGCTGCACTCCTTGGGACACTTCTTGCCTGTAGCACAGTCCTACCTTCAGGACTGCCGTGTACCTGCTCCGGAGCACAAGAACCAGCTCCAGATGAGAAGGGAGAGTCATGTGCAAGGCACAGGCAGCACTGGCCATGAATGGGAGAGGGACAGGAGCTCACTAAAGTGCTGACAAACGACTCGATGTAAAACTCAAACTGCACACCATCAATGTACCAAAACGCAGGAATTCGGGGCAGCTCCCACGCTGGCGTTTGTGCTTGGCTGTTCCCGGCAATACCTGCAAGATGGCTCCTTGAGATCACATCCCCCTTCTTCCCACAGTCAGAGAGAAGAGATATTTTTACACAGCCACTGACCACTTGGATAAAAATAAATGGAAGTAAAACTTGAGGCCAGTCATCTTCCTGATACTCCTATCTCCCAGGGGCCTTGGGAACATTAATGGCAGAGGAGACCAAGTGAGAGGAACAGACCCTAAGAAATTGAAATAATAACCTAACCTCAAGCAAAAGATCAGGATTTGCTTGAATTTTCTTTCTTCACCCTGCTCTCTCTCACACCAAGAAATACTCTCAGCTAGAAAAGCTGACATATCTTCAGAAATTTTTCTTTTTTTTTGGAAAAAGAGGCTCCATCAAGTTCCATTCAAGTTTTCTTCCCTACCTTCTTCCTCTCTCATATTGCTAAGGTCAGATACAGGACCTATACAAAAAGGCATGAAAGCAAAACAGAAAGAGGAGGCATCTATTTAAAGGTACTTTCAACCTCTTCAGAAAAAAAAGCTTTTTGTTCCAGGAGTTAAAAGTTCACATTCTGCACAATCTTTACCTCACGGTGTTCCCTACACTCCTGAAGCATTGCCTCAGTGCTGTTGAACTGAGGAAAAAAATATCCATTTCACTGCTGATCCTAGCACTGGTGCTGGGTGGACCACCACCACTAAGCCAGGCTCTCACTTCCAACCTTTCTAGACCACAGTGTTCACAGAAACACCTGGCTTCTATGATAGGAACCGCTCATATCCATCCTCTGATGGACGGTCGATATGAGAAAGAAGGGGAAATACCTACTATTTTGCTAAGGAAAAGCCTAGATTTCTGACTAACTAGGTTTTTCTTTCCAGTGGACATATTTGATGAAGGTTTGGCATCTGTTCATTTCTTCCTCTGTGGCAAGTAACTTTACTGTGTCCTGCGTGGATGCAATCAGCACAACTTGGGCTACCTGCATGTGACATTCAAAAGCCCCTCTCCACAAAAGTTTTCCACTTTGTTTTCCATCATGAAATACATCTTGCAGATGTATATTTTTATTTTTGCATCTGATCTCATGTATAGAGGCCACATTGTTAAAGCATCTTTAGTGAGCAGGAAGAAGGTGGGCAGGAGAGAGTTTCTGTGGCACAAGTCCCTCTTGTAGGAAAAGGGCTCAAGACTGAGCAGTGTGGAAGATCTCATGTTTACTTAATCATGCAAACTGCAGGATTAGGCAAGTGATAAAAATGCTTTCCTCTCAGAGAACTCTGAAGGCCTCTGTCAAAAAGGCAGCCTGTGTTTTACACCCAGAAGCAGACACTGCCTCTTTAGTTACCCTACAACAAGGGCTGCTGAAAGCTGAGGTTAATAAAGGGTTTTCCTTCTCTCAAAATGGCATCACATCTCACTAAACATTACCAGTTTCCTTTTGCACTCCCAGAACTGATGAGAGCTCTTGTAAGTATTATTTCTGATAGCGTATTTCAAAATTTTAGACTTCTTGCATATTCATGGTCAGAAAGCATCTCTATTAGACTTACTGACTGCTGGAGAGTTGTCTCTTAAGAAGAAATATTTCAATCTCAAAGCAAGTTGGAATGATTTTCTAAATCATCTTAAACTTTCAGAATCTATTTAACATGTTTTGAGATTCACAGTTGTTTTCAGGCCTTTTGCTGGGATTTAAGAACTGTTTCATCTATGTTTTTTTCAGATGTTTCTTGACCAAACCAAATTAACTAGTTTGGTTTAGATTTTAATTTTATACAACACCTAAAAAAATTCCAAGAATTATTATCTTCTTCTTTCTATGGATTGTGCTATTAAAAGGGTCCTGTGGTACAGATTTCAACTCAAGAAACACAGTAACGTGTTCTTCCTTTTCACCCTTTCTATTTAAGAAAGGAAATATTATTAGAAGTGGAACAGTAACAATAATTTCAGTAAGACTGTACAATTTAGAACTTTAACTGCCTGATTCCAGGGTAGCTATAATCATGTTCAATAGTTTTGTCCATTGCACTACTACAATGCCATAGGAAGAATCACAGAATATTCTGAGTTCGAAGGGACCTACAAGGATCATTGAGTCCAACTGTAAAGTGAACAGCCCATACGGGGTATGAACCCACAACCATGGTTATTAGCACCATGCTCTAACCAAGTGAGCTAATAAATATGAGGGATTGGCATTGGCATTTCTCCTAAAGTTTTAATCAATGCTGTCAAAAAATGCAATAGCAACTGATTGCTACCTTGAGTAAGTAAAGTTAGTGAAGCATCAGTATTCCCTGTAATAAGGCTAGTGAACACTACTGATTGCATAAAACAATTGGCAATTTTCAAGAGAGCCACCACAGCAGGGCAGCCCTGCAGGGCACTTTATTGCATGTGAGTGAACCAGAAACTGTAATCAATTCAGTGACAAAAACAAGCTCAAAAGACATGAACAGCAACTCAACTACTAGAAACTGATTTATTTCCACAGTAGCTAGATGTAAATACTTCCTCTTCCCTGCAGTGCTAGACTTTCAGTTCTAGGAATATATTAAGAGATTGAGAACCTACATCCAGCACTGTGGCTCCCTCTGATTGTTGTATTGTGTTAAAACTGTTGTGAGAGTATGTTCAGCCTAGTTAGCCAAAAATGTTACCACCTCTGTAATTAACTTTGGAATCTGACATCATCATCCCCTCGAGGTTCTCTTAAAATTTTAATAGCCTGGTTTATGAATATTTATTTGCCAGCATTACACTTCCAGGGATTTATGAAAACCCAATGGCATGTCAGTGCTCAAAGAGGTGCTATTATTTCTGCTTCTTCCTTAGCAGATTTATTACAAGTCAGAAAGTGCATCAAGCCTGCAGTTGGTCCAACCATCTGGGTTGTTTCGTAGAGATGAAGTGGCACAGCAGACACCAAGTGCTGCTGCTAAGGGTGCTTATTAATCCCTCTGGTGGACGTGATGCTTCTCCACAGGCTTCATTTGTTCTAGGCTATAAAAACTGTTTCTCTCTTATCTCCTCCTGTTTCTCTCCCCCTACATGCCACTGCAATTACAAGCCAAGCACACAACAGCCAGCCCTTCAAAGGCTGCTCCTATGCAAGAGAACAGTCACCCAAACCACAGAGTTTATCAGATTTGTACAGGCAATTATTCCTCACAGTCAGCTTGTTTCAGCAAGTGCTACAAGTCAGATGGAGCTGGCACACTGCAACAGCTAAAAAAAGTTTGTGACACTTTGGTCCATTACCAAGAGGCATAAACAATTCTTCTGTATCCAAATGGATAATTTGTTTGACAGCTTTTTGTGTTTTCCAAATTGTGACAGTGCTGAAGTTTTAGGCCACTGGCTTGGACATTGCTGTATGTCAGACACCTGACCCAACCATGCCCAGATGTGAAGCATCTCCAGTTTTAAAAGGAGAGCTCAATAAAAGTTCATAGTGCAGGTAGATCAAAAGCTCTTATGAATCTAACTATGGCAACTGATATTTAGATCACAGCGTGTAAGGAATGTGAAATTCAAGGCTACCTTTAATGCATTAAACCAGGTGTGTATTAAGCCAGGAGCTTCCTCCTAATAATCATGCAAACTGTAAAGCAAAACTAGAAAGCCAAATCGTGTCATTTCTTCTATGTATTCCTTAGCTATGTTTCTCCTTTGTCAGCAAAGAGGCAGCTCAGCAAAGCTCAGAACTACTTTTGTCACTTCCTGGCAATACGAATTTAGTTAGAACTTTCTGAAGTTATTGTCAAGCCTTACCTTACAACAATTTATGCAATTATGTGATTTTCCCCTCAGCACCACTGCTTCAGAACAAACAAGGTAAGAGGTTTGATCTGTCATAAATGAGCATTCCAAGCTTCTGGTTTCTGTTTCTGCTCCAAATATTTACAGAACAATGAAAAGCTCTCAATTTGGAAGAGTAATTTCCAACAGTACCATTTGGCAAATGCAGTATTTAAAGGCATCTCCAAAGAGAACCTGTAGACTACTCTGCAGGAAAAAAGAGAAGAGAAATGTAAATAAAGAATAACAACTAATAAAAACGATATAATCCTTGAAGGGAAAGGGAGGAGAAATTAGATACCAGCAACTGAAACAGTGATGAAAGTAGGTCAGAAGTCCTGAAGGATGTAATAATGATCCTATTTTAAAAAGGGAAAGGCTAAAATTGTGACTGATACAATGGCCTATGGGCCAATCCAAGAGAGTCCAAAGTACCAGAAATAAAATGGCTTTATAGAACATCATCACTTGCAATTTTTCACCTGATGCTTCCCCTGGTTCCCAGGTCACAGCTTTGGCCAGACACTGGCGTTTGGGAAGACTATTGTAAATTCTTACCAAAGCCTGGGGGAAAGCTCTGCACTACAGGCAGTCCTGGACACTGCGCAGGGTACAGCAAGCACACAGCACTGTGGCTGAATTACACTATTTCTGCTTTGCTTCTGTAGAGAAACCAGCTTATTTGGACTTGTTTTTTAGTTTCCTAGCCTTCTTCGGGGAGGGAATAATTTATGCTGTGTCCTCAGAACAAAAAGACCTATTGTCAAAGTCACAAGATGCCTGTTTGCCCTAACCGGGAGAGATCCTTTGTGGTAGAGGGGGAAGGGGAATATTTCACTTGTATGGGATCTCCTTTGGAAGCAGAATGGGTTTTCTTTAATTATTATGATTATTTTTAAAAGCTACAGAAGTTTAAAATAATTTACTTCAAGAACCTCTGAGCCAAAACCTTGATTGTTGCTTTGCTAAGAGGTCCAGAAGTAGGTGAAAAAAATGCAAACTGAGTCTGGCCTGCAAAACTCTACCACCATCATCAATCCCCTTTATTTATTTATTTTTAGTGGCTTGCCAGTTAAATCTCTACCCTGCAACAAAACCAGGTTTGGGTAGCTGTCAACCCTTAAAGCTAAACAGCTACAACACTTGGCAGGTGGTTTTAAGAAAGACTTAACTACAAAGAAAAACATTATTGGCTAGATAAAGCTGAATGCCCAATTTTTTTTGGCACTCTTGTAGGACATACAGCCATGTTGGCCAGCTTCAGGGTCCTGAATTATGTAAGTATTTCCAAACATTTTCAGCCTGTCTGCCTTGCTGGACCACCCACAGGGAGTACAGCTTGATGGCCATGGGAACAGTACCACCAACTACATTGTTTTTCACTGAACTCTACTGAATACACCTAACCTCCAGTGAACTGACAAAACTACTCCTCCGTGGAGGAAGATCCACACATGTGCCCAGCAGGAGATGCAGTAAGGCATCCTTTTGCAGGCAGAAGGGCACATCTCAGCTCCATCAGCTTTCATCGTTAGGTTTCACCCACCAGTTTAGGAATGTGCAAGGGCCACACTTGTGCTTTGCTCCCCTGCTAACAGTGAAAGTGCTTAACACAAAAATCTGTGGTTGTGGAAGCAACACAGACACCAGAAAACTTCATGGTAATTCAACTAATTGTTACATGTCACAAGAGAGAAGCAACTCAGAAGTGTTAATCAGCCTGAAGCTCATTTCAACTCAAACCGTTCATTAGACTCTGAAGTTGAGCAGCAGGTTGTTGTTTCACAGACTGAGTCAAAGATATGAATAAGGGGTAAAATACCCCCAGGCACCGGACAAGGCATTGTCAGGGTACAGGTCACGTAAGTGAAGTCATGTTGAGAACGAGTCATTTATGCCTCCTAGAGTATAATCCCATGATGCAATACTTAAATTAAATCTTAGACTATTATCCCAGGATATCAACCCTGTCTGCTCCAGCAGAGGTGTCTGAAGATCCTGTTTAAACTAGCTCAGTTATCCAATCAAGACAGTGGAAACAAAAACATGAGAGAGCTCCTCTTGTGACTCTTGGGGATGGTGCTGTGCAGGGCCAGGAGTTGGACTCCATGATCCTAGTAGGTCCCTTCCAACTCATTCTATGATTCTTTAAGTGCTTCCCTTGAAGATACCTCTGTCTTTCCATCTCAAAACCTGGTCCCTAATCCTTCATCTCTCTCAACTCCTGCTTCTCTCCTCTCTGTCTCTCCAAAGTCTTGCACAAGGAGCAAGTGGCTGCTGTGGAAGTCTACTCATGACACCAGGAAGTACAAGAAAGCAAGGCTAGTAGTTTTTCATTTATCTGAAGCATTTGCTGAGAAGATTATGTGTGGAGTCACTTTTTCCCTGACAATTAACTTCCATGGCGTTGTGCTGTCATGACATTTCACTGTCTGCATTCAGTGTCTCACAGGCATTGGAAGTCACTCATAAAATTCTACTCAATTACTGGCCCCTAGGATTAAATCAGAAATATTTGTCCATTTAGTATTTCACTAGAAATGTGCTACTTCTGTTCTGGCTTCAAGCTGTAAAGTTCCTGTGATATCAAATGTAAGTCTTTCATAGCTGCACTTCAAAATGATGGCCAAATTTTACTCATACCTGTTTTTACCTAAGTCAAATCAACCCAGTACAGGCAGTATATGAGTTTTGGTCATTCAAGACAAGAGTTTACTTATCTATCAAAAGAAAGGTGCAGAACTAACTAATTTCAAGAAGACTGTTCAGACTTGAGACCCCATAACACTCTTCCGGAGGCATGACACAGAGGCAAGTAGATCATGGGCAGTTTTAACACTGGACTAGAAGACACAGCAGTAGACTTGGTCCAAGAATTAATACAGTGTCTTTAAAAAGAAAAAGAGAAACTCTCTTTTGCATAAGAATATTAGCCCAACACTAGTACAACACATTTTCCTACCTATCTTACCATCATTTTTTTAAGTCTCTAAATCAAGCAAACTGAGGCTGTCATGAGCACAGTATGATAGACCTTGAGTCACAAACATTTGAATGTTGACATCCCACCTGATGAGGTGAAAGCAAAGCACTGAGGAACCTCACAGAGCTCATAGGCCCACTAGCTTTTGTGACTTCTCTTGCCATCTAACCTGAGCAAACACAGTGTTCCCTAATCACCTGCCCTACATGCTCACTCCCACACTGAACACCTCATTTCAAACCCTGACTCTTCCTCTGCTGCTAATTCAGCACCAGCACTGACATAGCCATGGTGAGCAGGTCTAGGCAGCCCAGAGGGCTTGACAGGAAGTGGAAAAAACTTCTGACAGAGCAGTTCCCTGATCTGTGTGGCCATGTAGCCAACTGACACTGTTGGAGACAGTGATTCTGGAGCAAACTGGGAATGGAAAGGCAAGTGGGAAGGATTCCTAAACTGGTGTTTTACAAGCAAGGTTGCCATTTCCACTATTCCTATCTGCCAATCCAAACCATCAGCTGCCTAAAGTAGTCAGAAGAACAAGCCTCGTAACCCTGGCCTTGAACATTTGCAGGAACATGATCCAGTAGGTGTGCTGGAGTGTCTAACATAGGAAGACAACAACCGTCATTCCTGACAAGAATATGAAAGGATGGGACTGGCCTCACCAGACAGTATCCAATTCCCTATGCACTAACAAAAAAATGAGATCTTATTTTGAAACTTACCCACCTGAAGCCTGAATCCATGCCAAGACAGCCCTAAGCACCAGTCTACACGCAAATGAATAACAAGGCTGCTCTTGGCCTCTCTTGTTTAAAGCAGGGCAGCTATGAAGAACACAAAGTCTCATCGATGATTTTATGGTTTTTTCCTGCAATTAATAATTGCTATGAATCCTAGCTAATATGTCTGGAACACATTACTTGCTCAGAGAACAAAATGTTGGACAGAAGTGTCGATACAATGTTTTTGCCTTTGACTTAACCCCTACAAATCCTTAAAAACAGCAAATACACATAGTCCAAATAGCCAGAAACAAGATTAACACCAGAAAATCTAAGCCTCTATGACTCACTCTGGTAAGTGCCAGGATGGATCATTTTTCTTTGCCCACCTAAACATAGCTCTTACTCATAAAGGGTTGTGACTTCATCTAATGACTGAACAGCAAAGGCTTCCAGCCTCTGATAGGAAGAAAAATGCCAAATATTTACATATACGGGAGCTTTTTTTTAACTTCACAACTCTTTCAATTCTATTCAGAGTTTCTCTGATCCGAACACTTATCTCTTATCTGGCACACTATGCTGTAAACAAGCATGCAATCATCAAATCTGTCCTTTTGAGCTCTGATGTACTTCAAGACAACTTTGCTACTTTTTCAAACAGCTTAACCTAGCCAGGTTTTCTACAGCTTAACGATACCATTTCCAACCCTGCAAGATCTCCGTCTGGACAGGTCACTCCTCAGATACACACAGCAATCAGGAGCCCTGATGAAGGCTTGGTATAGGTTCCTACACTCCAATCCTGCTGGCATCAGCCCTGAGCTTGCCAGCCCTTCACTGCACGACTCGCAGCTGCTCAAGGCAGCAACACGTTTGTATAAGTGCATTTGCCCTTTACAGACACGTGTACACACACGTATCTACCTGCCTGGTCCCCACTCCTCCAAAAGCCTTAGGAGATATCAAGGGTAGATTTACATGGTATTTCATAAAATTTACGTTTGTCAGCATACGTGGTCAGTTCAGTTAGTCCTTATTGCTCTGATTAAGCCAAAAGACTCTTATCCTTTCTAGAAATGTCAACAAGTTGGGGGAGGGGGAGGGGGAATATCACAGTTGTCCGCACATCAAATACAATTTTTGCAAACACGTTTCTTCCACAAGTGTTCTGATTGACTAAGGTTTTGGGTAGAAAACCACTCTAGTCAGTTGAAACACAATTCTAGATGATTGCTATGTAAGCAGAATCGACCACAAGAAAACTTCTAATGGTTTTGTTTGTTCTCAGTACAGTTGGTCAACTGAAAGTGCAACGTTGATTTTTTGCAGAGCTAGAGTTTCCAATAATTACACATATAAACTGACAATGCATTTTGACAATCTTGAAACTGCATCTGTCACAATTACATTTGTAGCATACCTTTACATATCTGTGTACTGATAAACCGAGTATTTTAGTATATAGAGCTGTATAACAAAAACATATTCTGCACTATTTTATAAAGTATAGTTTAAGGAATGGAAGTAAAAAAAGATGGGAAACTTCAACCTGAGAATTTGGTATTTAAATCTGCAATGCAGCCTTTAAAGACCAGAGTTAATTTTACAGGTATGAAATGAAGTTCCCCATTCTAAAACTCAACCCCCATCTGTAAGTGCAAAGTTTCCTTACTTGCCAAACCAACCCATACTATCCAGTCAGTATGAAACGATGAGGGTTGAGCTGTGTTTTCAAAGTCTACAAGTGTGTGCAATTCACACAGCTTTTGCTGAGTGCAACTCAGGGAGTTAGCATATGTTTTTTGCTTGAAACAGGTTAGTAAAAACTAACTCTAGGGCATGCAGTAAGCTTTATTTGCCGGAGCTTCAAGTTGCTTAGAAATACCAACACTAAAGCCTTGAGTCTGCTTTTCAAATGAATTACATGCTCTGGGTGTACGACTGCAATAAGAAACATATTATTCAAGGCTAGCTTTACTCACTGCAAAAAATAGCTACTTCTCTTCACAATGAAGATGTAAAAAAGTGAAATCCAGTGCTTCTGGAGCAACAACTGTGTTGGTTGTTCAGCTCCAGCTGCCTGTGTCAAAACATCTGGCAATTTTTTTTTATTGGAACTGAAGGCAGGCAGGTGTTCCAATGACTGACACCAAAGCCAAGTGAAGCCAGGTCTCAACTCCCAGACCAAACTTGTGGCTACAGGGGTAGCCTTACCAAACCCCAGACACTGCTGGAAAGCCAACAGCTGCCTGAAATGCTGCTTTCAGTAGGATTTCACCTTGCTTTCAGGGCCAGTTGCCACGTAATGGAAAATGACATTGAAATACTGTCTATTTTTCACTCTAATACAAACAGTTGGGACAATTATTTTCTAAGACTTAGAGTTATTCTAGCTGTCTCTGAGGCTTAACTGGGCTTCTTGTCAGTAAAGGGCAAGATTGAAAAAGTCACATGTGAAGCACATATGACTTGCATATTCTCTAGATCATTTGATGCAACTGTTTTGAAACATTAATCCACACTCCTTCCCCCTTCCACAGAGAGCTGGTAGGAGACAGTGCTACCTTTGTTATATTTTAGGGAATAGACAGTAATTTTGTCTAAATCTAAGGGTGATATAACAGAGCAAGAATGAAATCCTGCACATCTTTGCTTACTGCCAAGAGCTTTACAGGTATAAGCCACAAGGAGTCCATTTGGCAGTCATTAAGTCCACGGAAATATTATTTACTTCTCACAGTACTTTGGCACACAGTCTCTGGACTAACACCTGAATGCAGACCCTTTGTAACAGACCCTGGCAACAGCATGGCATGTTTTGGTGTCAAACGGCTCAGTTCTGTCAGGAAATTGCACACTTCCTTCATAATGGTCTGATGGAGGCTCAAGTTGCTTTAGAAATGTATCTGGCCTTAAATATTATGACACATGATGCTTGATGTCCAAGTATCTTGTGATGATTTTTTTTGTATACATGAAGAGAGACATGCCTGGAAAGCCAAATTATTTTAATCTGGGTCTCTGAAAATTGACTTTGCAGATTTTTTTTTTCTTTTAACTCTGAAAATTGGCATCATTAGAGCAAAGACAGACCTTTCCCTCAACTAAATCCAAATAAATCAGCAAAGAGTTAATGAATAATTGCTGCACCCTCTCTACTGAGAGACTCCCTTCAACACACCACCATGTGAATCAGTGACATCAGAAGCATTTTTATCACCAGTTACCCAATGCATTCTTATCTGCTTAAGGCAGACTCCCAAGTAGGACATGTTTTGCTCATTAAAAATCACGACCTTCCAATGTGTCTATTAACTCTAAAGTGTCTACTTGGGAATATAGCAAAACCAGGGAATTAATGAGGTGAGACCATTGTGCACACTAATTCCTTTGCAGGCTCACTGTTCTCCTCCAGGAGCCAAATGGAGGCTTCTCCATGGAGAAACAGAAGACAGAAGCTTTTGCATTTAGTAAGAAAAACACTGCAAACTGCAAGGCCTCTACAAAGTGAATAATTTCAGCCACCCTGTTACTGCAAACTATTCCACAGCTTTTGCCTCTTGAAATGTACAGTGGAATTTCCATCCACAACAGCCAACACATTGGGGAACAAACATGAACTCAGACAATGGCAATTTAAACTAAATAAGCTTGTGCAATTTTCTCCTCTGTTCATTATATTAGTGGTTTCTTGGACAAGAGCTGATCTTGTGAACATGTTCTAAGAAAGTAAAATGACAATGGTACATTTAAAAAACCCCAAAACCACAAACCACAAATTCCACACATTCTTAATCACCTTTTGCATAAACAAATGTACTAAACTATATACAGCTTTCAAACCACTTCATCAACATAGAGACAAGAGAAACCTCAGCTCATACTGTGCTGTGATGTGTATGTGTAAGACAGACACTTTCCAAACAGAAAACTGGCAAAAGACTCCTCTGACCTTTCTGAATGTCTTGGTCACAAATGGCTCAACTTCACCATCTCCGAGTCTACCTGGACTCACTGTGAAGGAGAAATGTGCACTACCTTTTTACTTTTCCTCTACTAGATAGTTTTGGGGAGTTCTGTGTACATTCATAGTGTGATCTTTCTTCTCTGTATAAAAAGTAAACATGGCATAGTTTAAAGACAGATTAAAACCGCTTTATGTCCCCACTACTTTTATCCCATATAAACTAGCAAATACAAAACATTTAGCAAAGGAATGTTGAGTGCAAAGCTATAGTTCTGCTGAATAAAGCTCAGAGAAATAAGAAATCATCCTT
>WEIT01015088.1:26798-37712 GCA_013389985.1 Dryoscopus gambensis | reverse complement strand
TTTTTTTTTTTTTTTTTTTTTTACTCCTTTTGGGGAGATTTCAGGAGACAGAGGGGGGATTTGGGAAGCACAGGGGGATTTTGGGAATGGGCCCTGCCCTCACTCTCCTCTTTTTCCCAGTTTTTTTGACGGCAGTGCCCTGGACGACAGCCCCTCCTCGCAGTTTGCAGAGGTGAGTTTTCCTGCTTTTCCCAGTTTTCCTGAGGCATCTTCCCCAGCAGCTCCTTTTCCTGAGGATTTTCAGGAGACTGAAAATTGGCATTGGGACCAACCTGGGATGGGCACGACAGGAAAAGGCGGATTCAGGGAAGAGCCTTGCCCTAGCGCTGGCAGATCCCGGGATTCGTGGGGGATGCTCAGCCAGGTGGGGAGGTGTTTCCCGTCTCTCCCTGGCCCCAGATCTCCCGGACTCACTGAATTGCTAAGTCCAAACCCTTAGGAAATCCGCTCAATCCTGGGCCAGAAGTGGAGTCACCAAACAGCCGGAATTCCAATCTGGATCCTTCCTGTTTGCTTCCATGCTCCAAGCATCCCGCTGGGTCCCTCCCCCTCTTCATCTGGATCCATTTGTCTCCTGACCCAAATTATTGCTCGGATATCACTTCATATCCCAGAAATTCCCAAGTTTCAGGGAGATCCTGATCCCATCTTCCCACCTATGGAGCTTTGTGCTCCGTAAATTAAACTGGATTTGGGGGTGAATAAGAACTGGAAGTTCTCCCCAGGGTGTGGTTGCAGGCAAAGCTCCCATCAGAGCAGCAGGAGAACGGGGAATGTTTATACATTTGTTTTTATTCCTTAATCCAAATGGATTTGTGGGAGAGGGTCTCTGCAGGGTCTCCAGGCTCTGGCTCCGAATTCCTGGGGGTTTTCCTGCCCCCCTGGAGTGGTGTAGCAAGGAGATCCATGGATCACCCCCCGCTTGCCCTCAGAGAGGCTCCAGGAGAAGAGCTGGGTACATCAGGGAGCAGGTCAGATTTAGCACTGCAGGATCCACTGCGGGGGCACAGAATGGAATTATCCACGTGGACAGATCCCACAGAACAGCAGCACGAGGGGCACAGGGTTGGGTGACACCTTGGGATGCTCCTGGAGAGACTCCAGGGACACCCCAGGGATACAGATACCATCCTTCCATCCATTCATATCCATGTCCTCCCCATGGCTGTAAGGCCCCCGAGTGATCCCTTGGATTTGGGAGTGTCCAGTATTATTCCACCTCAAATTCCAGCCCTTGGAGAGAGGGGGAGAGACCAACCCCACAGCTTCCAGATTTACTGGGATCCGTGTGGAGCGGGGAGTTGCACCGGGGGTGTTGCAGCAGCTCTGGATCCACTTGGGCTATAATTAAGCCTTTTTGCCAGACTTTTTTTCCCGGGATCCATGACAACAATGGGAATGTGCTCCGGTGAAGTGGACTTGGCTGCCTCCGCATTCCTGCTGGGATGAGCACCGGAACTGAGTGGGGATCACGTCTCCCGTCTTCCCCCTCTCCACAGCTTTGGGACCACTTGGACCACACAATGTTCTTCCCGGATTTCCGGCCGTTCCTGAGCGGCAGCTCCCTGGACCCGGAGAGCCGGGACGCGGACAGGGGCCCCCCAGCTGAGCTCTGGGGGCCCAGTCGCCCCCCACGGCTGCCGATGCCTCGGAGGTACCGATCCCGCGGCAGCTCCCGCCCGGATCGCTCGCCCGCCATCGAGGGGTGAGTGTCTTCTCCAGGGAAAACAGGAGATCTGGGGAAAAACCTGGGAAAATGGGATCCTGGCGCTTCCTGTCTGCCCCCTCAGCACAATTCTGAGTCATTTTCCCTGTCCTGCTGCTTGGAACACAGGGCGTTCTCAGCAATCAGACCCTGGGATGAGCTCCCATCCCCAACTCCTTTGTGCTCTCCCTCCCTTTCGGGGCTTTATCCAGAAAATTTCCGACTGTGAGCCCTGTATCCATGGGAACAGGATTCCCTGCTTTGCTGCCTATTCCTTCTGCCACTATTTATTTAGCTTGTTCTTTCCATGTTTTTCCCTGGTTTTCCCTGTCCCAGTACCAACTCTTCCACTGGAACTCGAGGCATTCCCACTTCTCCCACCCTGGGATGAGCTCACATCCCTAATTACTTCCTGCTCTCACTCTGTTTTGGAGCTTTATCGAGGGATTTTCACAGTCATAAGCCATGCAGCCAGGCATCCACAGAGCAGGAGTTCCTGGTTTTCCTGCCCATCCTTTCTTCCACCATTTATTTACTTACTTAACTTGTTCTTCCCATGTTTTTTCCTTTCCATGCCTCCTTTTTTAGAATAATCCAGCAGATCTTTGCTGGGTTTTTTGCCAACTCAGCTGTTCCTGGCTCCCAGCATCCCTTTTCCTGGTGAGTAAAAACCTGAATCACCCCAGATCCCACCAGTAACCCAGCACCTAGGGGCTGGTTTGGGACCGGGGGGAATTCCTGGACTCTCCCATTGGCAGGAGCGGGATGCTGCACTCCAATCCTGGGGATTATGCGTGGGGACAGAGCGGCCTTGATGCTATCGTCACCCAGGTGAGGGGCACCTGTGCCGGGGGCAGATCCAGTGCCAGATCCCTGCTCCTGAGCACGGAATTTTTCCCTCTCCACAGCTCCTGGGACAGCTGGAAAACACGGGGCCACCGCCGGCAGACAAGGAGAAGATCTCATCGCTCCCAACGGTGCCGGTGACACAGGAACAAGTTGGTGGGTGACTCCATCCCCGGATCCAATGGCACCTGGATCCCGGTGTTTGATATCCTGAGGTCCCCCATTCCTGCTTTGTTCCCCCTGAAATTGGGCTGGAAACTGTCAGCTCCCAAGCTTTGCTGCTGCCGTCTCTGGTGTTCAGTTCTCCCAGGAATCTTGGAGCTCCACCATTCTCCAGAGTTTTTGGGTAGTCCTGGAATGTGCTGTTCTGACTCTTCCCACCCCCATGATGGTTTTCCCATCCTAAATCCCTGTTTGTGCTCTCAACTCGTCCCTTCTTCCCTTTCAAACTGGCTCTTGACATACTCTGCTCTGGAAATGTCATGGAAGACTGCCAGCAGGGGCCTGGGAGTGTCTCGGAACAATCCTGGCTTTGCAATTAGAAATCCCATGAATTTTTCACCCCAAGGATCCCTCCCCTCCCCAGCTGCTCTGTTACCAGAATCCTACCCCTCCATTATGGTTAAACCAGACAGTTGTACATGGGATATTTTTATCCCGTGGTTTTACACACCCCTCTGTCCTCCCCTTCTCCGGGAAGCCGAGGACTAGCTGGAATTCCATGTGTCTGAGCCCACAGAGCCTGAGCAGGCTAGGAATCATGAAATCGTGGAATATCAGAGTTGGAAGGGACCCCCGGGATCACCGAGGGAGCTCAGCTCCTGGCGGTGTCCATGTCAGCATCACAGGCTTGGAATAGCTGGAGAGGGAGTGGGATTTCATCCACCTCGCATGGCTGGTGACAGCTGGCATCAGGATCATTAACCCATACTCCAGGCCGGGAAGCTGTGGCGGGAATCCAAACATCCTTACGTTGATTTTTTTGGTGATGGTGGTGGTGGTGATGTACAGAGAGCAGCGGGAATTCCTTACATCCCTGGGGGTTTTGTGTGGATGGATGGATCCTCGCTGGTGGAGCTCAGAGCTCATGTTCCCAGCAGGAATTCTTTGTTCCCTGGATGCTCCAGCCCCTGTGAGTTGTATCCTAGCTTGCAAATCCTGATGCTCAAGTTCCTAGTGGGATTTCACTGATCCCTGGATGTTCCATCCCCAGAGGATTTTGTGTGGTTGGATGGATCCTGTCTTGTTTCTGGCAGGAATTCCTTGATCCCTGGATGTTCCATCTCCAGCAGACCCTACACAAATGATCTCTAAATCCCAGAGCTCCTGTTGCTGGTGGGATTGCCTTGGTCCCTGGATGTGCCATTCCCAGTAGACCCTACGCAAAAGACTCCCAGATGCCAAAGCCTTTATTCCTGTCCCCATGACCTGCAATTCCCTGTTTTCTGCAGACACAGGGCTGGAATGCCCGGTGTGCAAGGAGGATTACACCGTGGCGGAGCAGGTCCGGCAGCTCCCCTGCAATCACGTCTTCCACAGCAGCTGCATCGTGCCCTGGCTGGAGCTGGTAAGATCCCAGAAAACCCACGTATCCCATGGGATAATCCCCCAGGATAATGGCTCTGTGTTCCCCGCAGCACGATACATGTCCCGTCTGCAGGAAGAGCCTAAAGGGGGAAGATTCCACCCGGCAAATGCCAAATCCTGATGCTTCCGACAGCCCGGTGCAGGAGCGATGGACTTTCTGACCCTTCTGGAAGGTTCTGGAGCGTTCCGGAGGCTGGAGCATCCCTGCTCAAGGTGTACATTGTCTGAGAATTCCAACAAACCCCCCCGAGTAGCAGGAGTTAGGGGGCCCACCCCGTGGGATTATGGCACCAAGCACTCTTCTCCTAGGAATTTATCCTTCCGCTCCATGGAATTGCCTCGTTAGTCCTAAATTGGGAATTTTGGGAGTGATTTGATTTCATTTTATATCAGAAACGTTTTTTTTCCAGTGGGGCCCAGTCCGGAGAGGGGTTCCAAGTCCCTCATAGCTTTCTCTGGAAAAAGGTTGGGATAAAAAGGGGATTTGTGGGATCTTCCTGCACTCCAGGAGATTGGAATTGTATCCACGAGGGATTTTATTGCCCCATTTTGGATGGAATACTTGGGGTCTATAAAATCTTGGCAGGTGGAAGAAGGAGGGGTCTGGAGCCCTTCCTGTGGGGGGTTGGACCCTCAGGAGCCCCCGGGGCCCTGGGAAGGCTCTGGGAATGCTCTGGTATCAGGAATGTGCCGAGCAGGATTTTGTCTCATCCTGGACTATTTCTGGGGTTGATTGGGGTTTTTCTTACCCTTTTCCACATGCCTGTGGCCCCAGGTATGTCCAAACCTCCCTCCACCCCCACGAGTCATTCCAGGTGGGAATTACGGACCACGTTGCTTATCCCTTGGGAATCCCCCCACCGTCCCCCATAACTTAAGGAAACTCTTTATTTTTGCTGATTCTTTGGTTATTTTGAGATTTTTTTTTCCCATTTCTGTGACTTTTATCCAGGTCTGAATCCTGGGAGTTATCCTCATACTCGTGGTAGCCACTGACTGTCCTAGGGGGGCATTGTGACCCCCATCCCTGGTGCATTCCCAAACCCCTTGGGCTCAGTGGCTCCACATCCACATGGATTTAATTACTGATCTTCTTTGCTCTTCCGTCCAATAAAGGCCTTTCTCAAGGAACTCCGCCTCCCAGGTCATCCTTGGAGCTGGGAAAGGGAGGCAGGAGCTGAGGTTCTCCTGGGTGGGGGGCAGAAGTGAGCTCGGAAAAAGTTGTTGGGGAAGGAAAACCCTGATTTGCAGGATTTGTCTCCTAGGGAGGATATCCAAACACCTCCCATGCTGTTGGGACACACTGTCCCTGTCCCCCCTCCCTGCTCTGCTGGAAGCCATTCTGGACACAGGGACACCCCAGTCCTGGGGCAGGAGCTGGGACAGGACTGTGGATCCACAGAGACTGGGAAAATCCAGCCAGGTCCTGCGTTCATCCCAGTGCTTTTCCCTGTTATCCAGCTCCCCTCATGGGGATTTCTGGGGGGTCAAGCACTTCCTGTTTCCATTTCTTCCCTCCTCCACGTGGTGCTGGAAATCAGGAATTCGTTCCCTGTGGCCCTGGATTTAACCTGGATTTAAGTCCGGAGCCAGTGGGGGGTGGGATTTGGATCTCCCCCATCCCTCTGTGTTGTATTTCGGATCAGTCCAGAAGTTTTTCCCTGGATAAAGAAGCATTCCTGCTCCCAGATCATCTGCATGCATGGGGATGCAGGACACGGCAGTACCACAGGCTGGAGCTTTATTGCTGGAGCTGCTCCATTCCGGCTCATTTCCACTTTTCCCACTTCCACACGTTCCCCCAGATCCTCTGGCTCCACCCTCGGGGCACCAGCCTCACTCGCTCATCCCTCCGCCTGCCCGCCCGGGAGTCCCGAGCCCCGGGCTGGCCCTGGAATGTGTCCCGGGAGGTTGTGGGACGTCCTCCCGCGGCAGAGCTGCCACCTCAGTGTTCCTCATCCTCCTCCCGGGAGGGCTTCCGGTGGGAGAAGAATCCCAGCTGGGGGCAAGGGGGGAAGAGAAGGGATTGGGGGGGTGGAAATGTCCTGCCTCGGGGGGACACTGACACCTTCCCCCGGGATGGCGTCATGACCCTCCCAAGGTGACATCATGACCCTCCCAAGGTGATACCATGACCCTCCCAAGGTGATACCATGACCCGCCCCCCCCGCCCCGGGGGGCATCACAGCAGCCCAAGGTGACACCGTGACCCCCTCCCCCTCCAGAGGCCGAGGCTGAGCAGCGCCAGGAGCAGGAGCCCCGCCAGGGCGCTGCCCCCCAGGATCCACAGGGACACGGGCACCCGCCTTCCCTGAAGCACTTCCAGCACCAGCTGCAGGAACACAGGGATTGGCAAGAGGAGCAGAGAATTTGGGGGAGAAAACCAGGATGGGGGGTGGGGGGGGGAGGAACAGGGTCTTCGGGGAGGAAAAATGGGGATGTGGGAAACATAATTTGGGGGGGGAAACTGACTTGGGTGTAAAGAAGGAATTGGGGAGGAAAAGCAAGGATAAGAGGGGAAACAGGGATGGGGGTTAAAATAGGCATTGAGAGAGAACAGGGAATTTAGGGAGGAAAACAAGGATGGAGGGGCGAAAATGGGAACTGGGGGGGGTCCTACCTCCCTGCGCTGCACCCCCTCCTCCAGCACCAACACGCCCCCCGCAACCCTCAGCCAGACACTGCTGACAATCCTCACGCTCCGGAATTTCACCTGGATATGGGAAAAGGGGGGGTCTGAGCCACGTGTCGTCCCCCACCCGGGATCCTCCCCAGGGTGGGAGGGCTCCTCAATTCCCTGCATGCCCCCTCTTGACTCACTCCGCTGAAGAAACTGTCGTGGAGGGTGCGCAGGAGCTGGACGGAGACTCCCTCGCCACGCTCCAGCCTCCCCAGGCGGCAGCTCAGCTCCTGGCACCAGGTGTTGGAACAGTCCTGGGGGGCAAGAATTTGTGGGGGAGTGGTGGGGATCTCCCCGAACCCTCCAAATCCTGGAGCGGGGGGTGGCTGCAACAATCCCTACCAGCCTGTCCGTGTGCAGCAGGTCCTCAGGGGGCACCGGGACCACCTGTGTCCCCTCAGGGGAGGGTTGCAGCACACAGGTGGCCTGGAGAGGGAGAACAGGGATTCAACGGGAGGGTGCAGGGAGCCCCCGGAGCCCTCCTAAGTGTCCCCCACACTCACGTTGTCAGCCAGGACACGGGTGACAGACAGGATGGTGGCCTGGCGGTGGCCCAGTGCTGGCAGGGCCATGTGCAGGGTGACGTTCTGGATGGGGTAGCACCCAAAATTCTGCACCTGGAGGGGTGCATGATGAGCCAGGGCTCGCCCGGGCCCCGCTTCCTGGGGCCCCATCATCTCACCTTGACCATGGTGGTGAACTCGGGGCCAGAGCTGTGGGTGAAGGTGCCAAGGGGATGAACCTCATAGCGATGCAGGTTGGTATTACTGGCGGGAGCACACAGGAGGGTCACATCGTGTGTGTCCCCCTCCGTGAGCCCCCTGCTCTGCCTCATGTTCTCCCAGCCCCACCTGGACAGGAACAGGTCAGGCTCATAGCGGATGGGGACAGAAAGCTTGACCACGTTGTCCTCTGGTGTCACCTCGGTGCTGTCACTGGACAAAGCGGACACTCGGGAGTGTCCCCAGACTCCACCCACGCCCCCAGGGTGCAGCCCCTCCCCCGAGGGCTCAGCGCTCCCCCCACACCCCTACCTGGTGGCCTGGAGCAGGACTTCGGCACGGTCCAGAAGGATGGAGCAGCTGAACTCCAGCTCCAGGGTGAAGGACACCTGGAGGGGCTCAGATGGGTGTGGTGGGGGTTTGGGGGTCCCAAGGGACTCATGGGGGCCTTGGGGGGTCCTACCTTGGCCTGTGAGCGGAAGACGGGGTACCCGACACTGCAGCGCTGGCGGTGGCCCCCCAGCGCTGAGCACTCCAACTTCACCGTGCCGGGATCCTGCCAGGGGGACACGATAGGGCCAGGACATGGAGTTGGGGAACTCGGGGCACTGGGAGGTGGCAGCAATAGACCCCTACAGGGGGATATAGGGGAGCCACAGGGGACCAGTGGAACCTGATCTCCAGCCTAGAAGGGGTTGGGGACACAATGGACGCCCACGTCCCACCTGGGAGACACTGGGGACACAACATACACCCCTGTCCCACTTGAAATGGTTTCAGGGACCCAATGGACTCCAACCCATCCCACCTGGAATGGGCTGGGACAGGAATGACCTAGAGGTTCTCCAAAGACCTGGGTCTCCTTCTTCGCCCTGGTGGGAGAGTTTGGAGGGGCTCCTCAGGGATTTGGGCCCACCCACAGGCTGTACCTGGAGCACGAGACTGGAGAAGTGGAGGTTCTCGGGCAGGTGCAGCCACAGGCTGGCATTATAGGCATTCTCCTCCTGGTTCTCCAGCTCCACCTCCACCAGCATCCGCCTCCGGCCCTTCCGCAGGATGTGGGGGCTCTGCCTGGAGGCCAGGGGTCACATGGGGCTCCTGGGATCCCAGGGACACCATGAGGACATTGAGGGGACACCGGAGGTACCTGGAGCCCACAATGTTTGTGGTGGCCTTGAGCACCAGGTCCGTGACACACTCATCATCATCCCCACAATCCTTGAAAAACGGGATCTGGAAGGAACCAGGGGTGATCCTGGTGTCTGGGGGTAAGCCCAGTGTCCGGAGACACCCCTTGCACTACCCACCAGTTTGCGGATGGTGGTGGGAAATGCCTCATCCAGCACCGACCTCGCAGCTGCGTCCAGGGCCCAGGTGAGGGTGAGGCTGAGGGGCCGCAGGTAATCTGAAGTGTCCTGCAGAATCAGGGGATCCCATCAGCCTCATTCCAGACAGACTCGGGAATGGGGGAGCGGGAAGAGCCCTCCCATGAGGCAGGGAGGAGTCCTGGGGCTGACCAGGACGTGGAAGGGGACGCGGATGCAGCTCTGCCTTCCCAGTGGGAACTCGATTCGTCGCTGGAGCAGCCGGCGCGCACCCGAGTCAAAGGCAGCGCGGGATCCTGCGTTCCGCTCCTCCAGGGATACATTGTACCGGAGATCTGGGGGATAGGGAGCGGGTCAGGGACCAAGACACCTGCGGGAGTGGGTGCACCCCACCCCAGGATGCTCCAGTGGGACTCCAGGGAAGTCCTGGGATGCTCCAGGGACACGCTGGGTTGCACCAGTGGGGCTCCAGGGAAGGCTCAGACGCTCCAGGATGTTGTGGCATGCTCCAGTGGGGCTCCAGGGATATGAGTGCTCTGCTGATATTCAAGGTACACTGCAGGATGCTCCTGCGAGATTCCACGGCCACCCTGGGATGCTCCAGAGGTGGTCCAGAATCACCATAGATATGCTCTGGAAAGATTAAGGGAATGCCCGTGGGATGCTCCTGGGACACACCAGGGACATTGCGATCCTCCAGCAACACCCTGGGATGATTTAGGGCCCTCAGGATGCTCCAGAGATGCTCCAGGAATTCTCCAGGATACGCTGGGACACTCCAGGAATGTTCCAGGGACACTCTGGGATGCACCTGGAATGTTCCTGGAATGCTCCCAGGTTCTCTAAAGATCCCACCCTGGGATTCTCTGCGGACAGCCAGGGATGCTCTGGTAATACCCTGGGATGTTCCAAGGATGCTCCAGGACCCTTTGGGATGCTTCTGGGATGCTCCAGGGACAGCCAGGGATGCTCCAAGGATGCTCCAAGGACCCTGCAGCCCGCCATTGCCAACACTCACCAATATCCATGCCCACGGGGCTCAGCGTGCGTGTCCCAGCACGGAAGCAGATCCGGGCCCGGAGGCAGACGGCGCTGGAGCCGCCGCGCTGGCAGTTCCGCCGTGTGACACTGACAGCCGCCGGCTCCACAGACATCCCCGCGGACACCTGGATGATCCAGCGGGACCTGGGGGACACAGTCACACCTGGGATCTCATCGGGATCATGTGGGGACAGGGACACCCGCCCTGCCCTACCCTGGATCCTGTCACAGGGGAAACTGAGGGATGGAGAGCCCTGGGAGGAAACGGAGGCACGGAGTCCCTGTCCCCCCGAATGTCCCCATTACCCACATGTCACCGTTCCCAGGGTGTCCCTGGCCCGGGGTTGCCCTCATCCCCCCCATCTCCCTGTCCCGGACGTGTCCCTGTCCCCAGGGGTGTCTCTGTCCTTCTCCATGTCCTTAGTCCCGGGGTATTCCTGTGGCCGGGGTGTCCCCGTTCCCGACCCCCTGACCCCTACTCACCGCAGCACTACGGCCGCACCCTGCGCCCCCACGGCCACGTCCACCAGCCCGTCCCCGTCCATGTCCACCCGTCCGTCCACGCTGATCCCGAAATACCGGAGGCTCCACCCCAGCGCCGCCGCCTCGATGCGCTGGGAACGAGGGTGGTGGAATCGCCACTGGCTCGTACAGGGTTGTGCTCACCGCAGCCGTGGCCCCCAGCCCCTCCCAGCGCTCCCAGCGCCGTCTCACCTGCTTGTACTGGGGCAGGAGGGTGCCCGGGGCGCCGTGGAACACGTAGAGAGCCCCGCGGTGTCCGTCCTCCAGCGGAGCTCCCACCACGGCTCCGGCCAGCCCGTCCTGGCTCAGATTCGGCACCGCGCCCAGGGCGGAGCCGAATCTGGAATCCTGCGGCCTCGGCTCGGGGCGCAGCGACCCCGCGGGGATCAGGCGGTCCTGAGAGGTGCGGGGGGCCCTCGGTACCCCCACGGGACAGGCACCCTCTCGATCCCACCGTGTTCCCTCGATCCCCTCAATCCCTTGCAT
>WEIT01015087.1:8716-34528 GCA_013389985.1 Dryoscopus gambensis | reverse complement strand
GACATCTGCTACTTCTGTGTAGATCCAAAGTGTGGTTTGTGTGTCTAATATTTCTATGTGTTTCAGTTTCTCTAATAAGAGGTATTATGACTAACTACAAATCTGGTCTAGCTTAAGGCCTTGGACTATAATAGCTACACCAATAGTGCCTTTAAATACATCAACCTGTCAGAAATTTGTTGCATCTTCTACACTTACCAAACCAAAAATTTCAAAAATATGTTGTTATGGTGGAAAAAATAGGTCATGAATTCACATAATCATATGTTGCATCTCCAGTTAAAATGAAAATTGCAAAGTAATCTACCAGCTTCATTCCAGAAAGAGAATTGCATGGGTGAGTCATGCCCAGAAATCAACACCATAACACTGACAAAAATAGGTGCATAACAATCCCATCACCGCACTGAGACATACATAATTTTCTGGTAATTCACTGCCAGCCATTAGTACAAAGCTACTGCTTTGTACAAGGTACTGCTTGTCTATGAGAGATAAATGTATATAAAGAGCAGCTTCTCAGCCATCAGAATAGTTCACAGTGTGCATTCAGCATCTGAGCTGCTTCATTCCCAGACAAAAATTGTATCTGACTACATTTAGTTTCAATTAGCACTGCAGTGTTAATACAGAGATGATGGTTCCTTTCTTGTTGCATTGTTTTTGGTACATGTAAAGTGGTGATTTAACAGGGCTTTATAGACAGTCTCCCATAGCTCCCTTTTAGAGACATATAGATTGGATGAGTAAACTACCACCAGACATCATGGATGGCAGTCTGAACAGGAGCCAGCCGCAGATCAACACCATCGCTGACTTATTAGCAAAAATGCACAACATTCAGTAAAAGTGATTATTCCCCTCTATTTGACACATGTGAAATTATGTTTGAGCACTATGTCCGGTTGTGATCTTCCTTGTACATGTTAGAGTAAGTCCAGTGAAAGACCACCAAGATTATCAGGAGATCTGGGAAGTGTGGAGAGCATCAGAGACAGCTATTACTCAGCCTGGAGATCAAGGGGAAATCTAATTGTATTCCAACAGCTACTGTATAGCAGGGGAATGGAATGGTTATAGAGAAGATGGAGCCAAATTTTTCTGAGATGTATGTAGTGGAAAAATGCTATGCAATGAACACAAATTGCAGCACAGGAAATTCTCTATACAATCAAGGAAAAAAGTCTCAGTGAAGGTGAGAAACCTATGAAACAGGTTGCTCAGATAGGTTGTGGGATCTCCACCCTTGGACGCCTTCAAAGTTCAACTGCCTATGACACTGGACAATCTGCCCTAACAACTTTTGAGTTGCTTTGAGAAGCAATCTCAGAGAGAGATTCCAATGTAAATTACTAAATGATTCAACAAGTTAGGATATATTCTTCTCTTCAGCATCTCCTATTGACTGTTATAAACTGCTTCTACTTAAGCTGCTGACTCCTGTGGCTTCCATTTGGAGGAAGTGATACAGATCTCACAGACCAATGCAGACATCTGTGTTTTATAATATTGGGCCTCTTGAAAAATAGACCTCTAAATTTCATGATATTCAAGGTTTCTGAGAAACTAAATGTACCATAACCCCTGGTATCCTAAACCAAAGTAATTGAAACAGTTCTACTGTAGTGTACCCTAAGTAGCCGGATTCACAACACAGGGGTTGTAGAATCACAACCTGTACTGTAATTTAATTATCGGCACCAATGCTGAGATTAATTTGTATGTTTCTGGCCGTAATGGTAACCAGAATGGTAACCAGAACACTGAGATTTAAAGCAGCCACAATGGTGGAAATGGGAAGAAAGAGAACACCTTTTATTTTAAAAACACAACTTGAGGGTGTTTTCTGTTAATTAAAAAATTGTTGTGGTTTTATCTGTGGTTTATCTTCTATTTTCTTGGTTACAAAATTTACTTGCTACAAAGTCTTGGCAACTAAAATCAAGCCTGTAGTTATCTTTAAAATGTAAATATAACACATGAAGCCAGATTCTGGAAGTTTTCGTTATCCTGAGTAGAGTCTAGATAGAGAAATTAGACTCAAAGGCGTGCCTTGACGAGGAAGGTATAGCTGAGTTTGAGCCAGAGGGGCAAAATAAGGCTCAAAAAGACCTACTAAGTGAAAGAAGTAAAATCTACGCTAATCAGCTTTACACTATATAGCAGCTCATAGTTTGGGGAACATAAGTGGTTTGTTTGTGTTTTGATTCAAGACTGCTACCTTTCACCAAAATAGCAATGTTTTAAAAGTCAGTTTCCCTTCCCACCCTTTTCTGCCTCTTTTGATTACAGAGAGCACCTAAAGAAAAACATTACCTATCAAGATGTTACAAAATGGAAAAGACAACAGTCTTGGATTTTTTTAATTATTATTTTGATCTTTTTTCTAACTAAATTGGCAAAATATATGTATTTAGATTAAACATAGAAACCAGAACACTCTAGCAAGTTAATTTAAAAAATAGGGGGTTTTTTTTGCCAGCACACATTAAACACTAAATTGAGTAGACTTCTGGCTGGGTGCCATTCAGACGTGTAAAGGCAATGAGACTGAAATAAATAAGCTTAATAATTTTATCAGGCATTTTATGTTGCGGCATGTTTGAAAATACTGAAAGAAAGTAGATTAATGGCTCTTTTTATCTAGCTGCTTTTAAAATAATTGCCACATCAACAAAGTTAAATGAAGGTTCCATCTTAGAAATCTGTGTTAACCCAACCAGTTATCCATTGCTATTCTTAACAAGATCAACAGTGAGTCACAGCTATTTTTCCTCCTCAGAATCAGAAGTGGCATCCATGTACAGCACTTGTACACAACTGGAGATCTCTTGGTTAGATTTCTTTGTGGTGCTCAGACCAATAAGGATGCATCATTTGAATCCATACTAAGCAAACTTTAAAAGATATCAGACTGGTTCTGGCAATCAAATGTGAAGGTGACTATGAATCAAATGCACATCTACTCACACAACTGGTCCATCACATATTACTACCACAAGACCAGAGATTTTGTCACAAGAATATTGAACACCAACTGATGTTTAAACTGCTGCATCTGCATTGCTTTATAAACTGTGCCAAGGGGTGGACCAAAGACTGCAATAAATGTCTGTGTATGATGCTTACCTTACTCAAGGCAGACCATGCTTATATTCCAGAGCCAATGTAGGAAAGCCACAAGCTTAATTAGAGCCCTGCCAAAACAGGGCTGTAAGAGCTACCCCATCAGCTTTTGCAATGATAGACTCAAGCAGAAGTGCTAAGGATGGATATGCACCACAAAATACTTGAAATCCATTCTAAACTCAGACATTACCTAAATTTTAGACAATATGAGCTGAAGCTAAATGCAGACTGTTGTCCCAGACACCAGGCTATAGGAATACCAAGCATCCTAAAATACATACTGCAGCTATGGCGTACACACAACTTCCGAAATTTGAATATGGGCCAAAAAAGAGAGGAGAAAACCATTTATTTGCCCAAAATGTATTGAAATATCACAGAAAAAAATAAAGACAGCTTGGCCCTTCATTTTTCATGCTTTCTGCTCTCTTTATTCTGGTGCACTTGGGTTTTTTTCATGCTTTCCCTTCAGTTGACAATATAATTTTGTCTAAGCTCATACAGCTATTTATTCTGTATAGTAAATCAGAAGAAACTCAACAGACTCATTCTACTCTCATTTAGTTTGTCTTGACATTAATGACTCAGTAAGTACAGAACAGTGAAAGCTAAGTAAAGATGATGCCTGGATATTTGCTATTGCTTTAAATTGCACAATGGATTTTAATTTGCACCCAGACAAAAAAACTTCCATTTTCTTTTGGTAGCTTGCTACCATCCACTTTCACTGATGCAAATTACTCCATCAGATGACAACATCATGGGTGCACTCAGGCTAGGAACGAAAAGAGTGTGTTCTCTTGGGCAGTCTCCTGCTCAAGAAGGTCAACTTTGGATTCAAATCAGGTTGTTCATTTCCTCAGTCTCCGCAGTTTACCATTTCCAGTAAAAAGTTATTCCAATGGAGACAATATTTCCTCATTCTAATTGGAATTTCCCTATTTCAATTTGCCACCATTGTTTCTTGTTCTCCCCCTGTGCAGCTCAGCCTTGCTCTGTTTTCACAGTAACTTCCTTGTAGGTTAGAAGGCAGCTGTGCAGGCTGAACCAGCCCGGACCCCTCAGCCTCGGTGGCTCTCTGCTGAACTTGCTGCCCTTTATCAATGTCTTTCTTGCATTGCAGGCCCATAATGGGATGCGCTGCTCCAGATGTGAGCTAGTGAGTGTTGACTAAAGGAGTATAA
This sequence comes from Dryoscopus gambensis, assembly GCA_013389985.1. Taxonomy (NCBI): domain Eukaryota; kingdom Metazoa; phylum Chordata; class Aves; order Passeriformes; family Malaconotidae; genus Dryoscopus; species Dryoscopus gambensis. The sequence continues at coordinate 30,215 of WEIT01015087.1, read as the reverse complement.
TCCATTCCTGTGGCTCTGCTCCTATTTTAAAGGCTAGTTTTGGTTAGTTTTCACCTGACAAACAGGACAAGCCTCTAACTCTCAAAGGCTAAATCTACATAAGATATTTGTGTGCACAGCTCCATCATGTGACATCTTTCTTGTGCATATACCTGTTCTCTGATTAACCAGAAGGAATTGAATCTTTCAACATCTTATTACACTAATTTTTTTCCATTGATAAGAGTAAATGAAAACCTTTTCAAACTTATAATTCTAAGAATCAGCACAAATATACTGCAACTGGCTATATTTTAAAGCATTTTCTAATTTTTTCCTAATTAAAGTCATAGTTTTCTAGACATGCTAAAATATAAGTCATTAATACAGAGGACATGTGGACTTTGTTTGGCAAGTCTCAGAGTGTAAAACTCCTTAGCTGTATTTTACACCTACAGTCTTCAAGCCTTGGCAAACAGTTTAAAACTGAGAGATCTGAAAGCAGGTAAAATTTCTGGCATTAGACTAGAGTGTACTGTTTAAAGCTCAGATCCACCAGCAAGCTGAAACATGGTTCAAGAAGGATAACTTTGTTGTTTTTTCTTACAATGTCCTATAGAGCACATGCCAACACATATAGAGTCTGATTCTGCTGTCAGCTATATTAAAGTAAATCCAGAAGTACTTCAATGAAGTTCACTGAATTGTACTATATTCTTACTTATGTTCAGAAGAAAAACGCTCCTTAATTTCTAAGACAAGCTAGTCACAAGGTGTTATGAACACACAGCCCTTCAAAGCCTAGAGAATTATCAAAAAGATAGGTCCTGTAGAGTGCTACGAGAGTTCCTTGGTCAGGGCCTAGACTGTAAATTATCCAGTTGCTATCCGTGAGTTAAGGGAAAACAATTATCCCTGTTCAGAAACTCAGACAGCTTTGGCTGTAGCATGATGTACCATAGTTTGAGCCTTGTGTAGGGTCAGACATGTGAGGAGTTGGCTGGGAGCATTCACAGAGACAGACACCAGCAGCTGCAGGTACTAACATGTCATGGTGACTTAAACATGCCTCTGATTCCTGAGTTTTCTCCTTGAGACATAAATTGTCCTGATTGCGCTGTATTTCTCTCTGTATCTCCCATAAGAAGGTTTGTAACCACAGTGCTTAGTAGGTTGTAGTTATATCAGTGTGTAACTATACTAACTGTAAAAAGGTGAGGTAGGAGGGATGCTGTTAAATTGAACACCCGGAGACAAAAATAACCCCAAGTTTTAGGAAGAATGAAGGGCCTTTGACTCAGCTGACTGTAGCTACTTTCTCTGCATGGATTTGTTTTGTTGCCTGCTCAGATCTGGTCCATCAGCACTCAGTAAAGTTTTATGCTCTCTCACACCCACTGCTCATGAGCCCATGATTTATTGGCACTCCTAGGCAGGCTGGGGGCTCCTTGCTCTCTTGGCTTATCACTTTCTACTTCTTCCTACCTATGAGAAGGTTGTGCCACACTAATCCACCCCAACTTGAGATGTCCCACTATCCTTATCCCCCTACTGAGCATCAATATACACAGCATATAGAGAGATGAGGCCAATCATAAATGGGTGTCTCTTTTGAACCTGTTTTAGGCAATGCACTGTCATGATTATTGTTACAAAAAATTTGGATCAGGAAAAGAGGACAGCTAGGCAATCACAAAAAGCTGATAAGAGAGAAGACAGGGATGCCAGAATGAAGCAGATTGATGCAGATGTCTTTGTCAGAGACACTTTGCACTGAATCCACTTTGTCCCAAATAGTGTTCACTGCTTTGCAACAACCCAGATGGAAAACACTGGAATCTTCTGCCCAAGGGCACCCAAGCCTACGCTGCCTGGATAGTGCACTCATCCTCAGACAGTAGGCTGAGCTGAGCTGGGCCAGGAAAGTTGAGGACTTTCCAAATATGCTAATAAACTTGGGCTTGTAGGCGGCCAAGAATGAAAAATTTGCAATTCAGCCCAGCCATTGACAAAGTTGAGGAATTTGGTGTCCAAGCCTCTGTGCCTGAGACTTCTATCTGCAGCTGATCCTCAGTATCCATCTGCATCAGCAGACCAGCAATAAAGAACCAGAGCCCAGGGCACTCTTTTAGATGAGTAGCCAAACCACTAGCCTACAGAAATTTTAGTGCTTTCTTTCTCTTTTTACACTGTTCTCCACACAATAGAAATGGAGCAACAAATGGGGCAGAGCTCACTACTAGAGTGATTCACTACCCTGTCCAGGCAACATTCTCATGGATCTTTTCATTTAGATGAAGTCTCAAAAATGCAGCCAATATAATACTCTACTTACAGCTATATCACACTGACTTGCTTTCTTAGAAGATCTTATTGATAGATTTGTCAATAACAGCAAAAAAATATATATTTTTAAATACAGTGATGCAGGAGGGGCTGTTTTTGACAACTTCTCCTTTAAGCCAAGGCGTTAAGCTGGCCTGAAGACTTTAACAAGAAGCAGCATTAGTGAACCTGTGTTACTTTCAAGACCAGGCAGAAACTGCACACTTGGCTGCTTGCATTAAAGGGCATATGTCTCTGAACTCTGGTCCAAGACAAGTCCAGTTCAGACAATTGCCATTAATTAACCTCTGTCTGCTGTTAGGCAGCTGAGCTCATCTAAAATACTCATGCAATCAAAACACCTCCAGAGGGGTGGTTCAGCTTCTTTATCTCCCTTTGTCAGGTTAGGACCTGTTTGTAGGTGCAGTGTCCTGTCCTATTCTTTGTGCCAGCTCTGACTTATTGTTGAGTCAGTTCAGCTTATAAAACCAGATGAAAACCATTCTTTTGCTGGATGAGTTTTATGTCCCTCCAGAAGCTGAATTAGCTTTTCACTGGGGATCCAGTGAAAGGCAGAGGTGACAGAAGTGAGAAAGTGTCCATGTGGCTGGACACAGAGGAAGGAGCAGTGGAGCAAAGGGTAGTTCAGTGCTTTGGAATACCCTCAGCATTCAGTAAAAGGCTGCATTCAATTGGGTGCTTAAACTGACAGCTTTTACATAAATAAAATAACTCATTGCAATCTTTCTGAATGAAAGGTGTATAATCAGTCATCAACAAAAACATCAGGCCAGAATAAGCAGCAAAGATGTTATGGAAAGATCTAATGTAATAACTTCAGTGATGGAGGGATTCACGTAAAAGAGAGACCTAAGTGAGTTTGTACACACCCCATGCCTCCAGACTTCTTTCATCTTATCCTAGTGGGAGATAAAAATAATAGAGAGAAAACCCCAACCTGTTCAAAATGAAATAAAATAACTGCTTAACAACTACCCAGTTAATTGCAGTTTTGTTGGCTGGCTGAAAGTAACCCTATGAATTAGATAAAGGCACATTTGCACTGTAAAAGCCTCTATTCAGTACAAAAGAATGCGGTAGTGAGCTTCTGTCTGAAGCCAAAAAGCTAATGTGTATAGCTTTTTGAGTCCAGAGAGTCCTCTGTTACAAACAGGATCTGCAAAATGCATGAGACAAGTGTCTTAAATTCTTGAGGTTTCCAAAAGATCACTCTACACAGCAGCGGTGTTACAGCTGTTACAATAAGAGCCTATGCTGAACTGGAAAACCATCAGGTCAACTCAGCACCCATGTCATTCTATCTTAGATGTGCTATCTTCTGGAGAAAAGAAAACCTTTTAGGGTAAATCAGCTGGGGTTTGTCTCAAATAACTGGGTTTTTTTAACCTCCTTGTTATGTCTGGGGGAAACCTGAGCTCAGTGTGCAACTGAAGCTACAAAAGGTCTTGCAGAATTGCATAGAGATGAAGGATTACACTTCAGACATGGCTGCCATGTAAAACCCTGCTGAAGGTTGTCACAAAACTATAACAGTCCAATAAAATTGTTGCAAAAGGAAAGAGCTGCAAATGGCTAGCAATGCCAATGCCTTTCATCTTTAGGAATTTGTCACTGAGTGCACTGTTCAGGGATTTGCTAAGCAGCATTTGGCATACTTCCCTACCCTCTCATTCCCAGAGGGGAATGCTGCCAGTTTGCCTGCATCTGCCAGAGTTGTAGGCAGCATCTTTGATTCAGGCCTCAGTTAGGACCCTAAGTTCAGTCAGTGTCTTAAAAATCTCCCAAAATACCTTAAAAAAAATTGCACAACATTCCCATTTTATATATACCATACCATTTTGTATGGGGTTGGGTTGGACTGGACCTCAAAGATCATCCAGTTCCAACCCTCCTACCATGGGCAGGGACACCTTTCACTCTACCAGGTTGCTCAGAGTCCCATCCAACCTGGCCCTGAACACTTCCAGGGATGGGACATCCACTGGGCAACCTGGGCAACTTCTCTGGGCAACCTGGTCCAGTGCCTCACCACCCTCACAGTAAAGAATTTTTTCCTAAAATCTGATACAAATATATTCTCTTTTTGTAGCCATTCCCACTTTTCCCAGCAGTACATGCCCTTGTAAATAGTCTCCTTCCATCTCTTTTGTAGAGTCCCTTCAGGTACTCGAAGACCACAATTAGGTCTCCCTCGAGCCTTCTCTTCTCCAGGATGGACAATCCCAATTCTCTGAGCTTTTCCTCACAGGAGAGGTTCTCCATTCTTTTAATCATCTTGGTGGCCCTCCTCTGGACTCACTGCAGCAGGTCCATGTCCTTCCTGTGCTGGCACCCCCAAGCTGGATGCAGCACTGCAGGTGGGGTCTCACCAGAGTGGAGCAGAGGGACAGAATCCCCTCCCTCCCCTGCTGCCCACACTGCTTTGGATGCAGCCCAGGACACACTTGGCTCTCTGGGCTGGGAGTGCCCATGGCTGGGTCCTGTCCACCTCATCCACCAGCACCCCCAAGTGCTTCTCAGCAGGGCTGCTCTCAATCCATTCATCCCCCATCCCGTGTTTATACTGGGGATTGCCGTGAACCAGTCAAAGGACCTTGCACTTGGTTGTGTTAAAACCTCACACGGTTCCTGTGACAGGTAACAAAGTAGTTACCAAGCTTGAGAACAAGTAGTTCTCAAGCTTGTCCAGGTCCCTCTGGATGGCCTCCCATCCTTCAGGTGTGGCAGCTGCACCCTCATCTTGGAGTTGTCTGCAAACCTGCTGAGGGTGCACTTGATCCCACTATGTCATTAATGAAGATATTAAATAGCACTGGTCCCAGTATGGACTCCAAGGGACACCACTTGTCACTGATGTCCACTGGAATTCTGAGCTGTTGACCACTACTCTCTGGATGTGACCATCCAACCAATTCCTTATCCATCTAATAGTCCACCCATCAAGTCCATGTCTCTGCAGTTCGGAGAGAAGGATGCTGGGGGGGACCATGTCAAAGGCTTTACAAGTCCAGATGCCTACACCCTTCTCTTGTCCCCTCAAGTCACTCAGTCACATGGAAGGCCACTGGGCTGGTCAGGCAGCACTTGTCCTTGTTCAGGCCATGCTGGCTTTCCTGAATCACCTCCCTGTCCTCCATGTGACTTAGCACAGCTTCCAGGGGGATCTCTTCCATGCCTTCCTCGGCACAGAGCTGAAGCTGACAGGTCAGTAGTTCCTGAGTAGTTCCCTCCTTTCTACCTTTTTTAAAGATGAATGCAATGTCTCCCCTTTTCCAGTCACCTGGGATTTTACCTGATTGCCATCACTTTTCAAATACCACAGAGAGTGGCTTGGCAGCTACAACAGCCAATTCTCTCAGGATTCTGGGATGTATCTCATCAGATCCCATAGACTTATGTATATTCAGGTTCCTCGGGTGGTCATGAACCTGATCCATACTTGCAGAGGCAAACAATTTGTTACCCCAGTCCCCATCCCACTGTCTATTCACTCAAGACGTTTGGGAAAAGAGGTTGCCACTGAAGAGTGAGGCAAAAAATTTGTGTACCTCAGCCTTGTCCTCATCTTTGTTACCAGCTTTCCAGCATTGTTTATGAGGTGGGTAAATCTTCTTTGACCTTCCTTTTCCGGTTAACATACCTGTAGAAGCCCTTCCTGTTATTTGTTGCATCCCTTGCCAGGTTCCATTTGAGATTCACCTTGGCCTTTCTCACCCCATCCCTTCACAACCAAACTTCATCTTTATCCTCTTCCAAGGTTGCCTGTACTAGTTTCCACTGCCTATGCACTTGCCTCTTGCACTTTTGTTTGACCATCAGTTTCCTACTTGCCTATGCTATGGTTTGTTGTCTCTCTTGCCCGATCTCTTGCTCCTGGAAATTCCTAGCTCTTGCACTCTATGGAAGACTTCCTTAAAAATCTGCCAGCTGTGTTACACCCCCTTGTCACTGAGGGCAGTCTGCCAAGAGATCCTATAGACTATCTCCTTGAGGAGCTGGAAGTCTGTTTTACTAAAGTTCAGGGGCTTAATCTTACTCCTTACCTGACCCATGTTCCTAAGGACTGTGAACTCTACCGGTATGTGATCATTGCAGCCCTGGCTGCCTCCAATCTCAATATCCCCAGTTAGCTCGCTCGTGTTTGTGACCAACAGATCCAGTATTGCACGCCCTCTGGTAGGGCTGTCTGTTACTTGGCTCAAAAAGTTACGCACTCCAGGAGCCTCCTGGATTGCCTAAAGCTCACTGTGCTTCTTTCCCAGAGATGTCAAGGTGGTTGAAGTCCCTCAGCAGGATGAGAGCTTGAGAGCGCAATGCCTCCTGTAACTGGAGCAAGAAGGCTTGGTCAGTAGACTCCCCTTGATCAGGCATAGCCATTTTTACACAATATTATAACTGTTTTACTGACAAGGAAAACAAGCAGTGTAAGAGTATTTGAACAATTGTTTAAAGAAGATAACCTCTAAATCTAAACATGTGGATTTGGAATTAAAACCTGGTTTTAGATGTTAAAATAATTTAGCCATAATTCAATCAGAAGCTATACAAGCATCACTTTTCCAAGCAAAGAAATTGAAGATGCAAACTAACAGCAGTGCACTGAAATTTACAGATTTTTCACCTACTTTGTAATCAAACACTCTTTGAAGCCTAATTGTAGCATGTTTGATGTAGGCATTGATTTGTTGAAACTGAATGTACAGCCAGTGCAAACAGTCCAATAATCCTGAGCCTTTATTTGGCTCCATAACCATTTTAATGGCTTTTTCCAGATTTATTGCTGGCAACAGCATACCTTCACAGAAGCTGAGTTGTGCTTTTTGTGTTGGTTTTGTTCTTGATTTACAGGCAAGCTCTTTAATTGAACTCTTAAGAACACACTCTGCATTCAGAACCTTTGCAAATAGAAGATGCATTTAAGTTGTTAATATAGTCTGCATGGTGGAACATGGGTGATCATTCTCTGGTATATAGAGCACTAAATTAAAATTAGGAAAATAATCAGGATATTTGCAACTCTCTGTGATATGTTCAGATAATTCAAGCACCAAGACTATTAACAGATGTCTTACAGTCTCAGACCAAGTCCCTTTGATTTCCTTTCTTTTTAAGTATTCAGGGGCTTGCCTCGCTACTACTTCATTCATCGCACAGATATATTTCATCTTTCCATACCAGAACATATTAATGGAGTTTTCCTGAAGGTGAGCCAAAGGCACAGACTCTGACATAGATTTCAGTATACTGCAGGAAAATGAGAAGGGGATGTGTGAAAACAGTACAATATCCTTCTTGTATTTTCCAAGGTGCACTGCAAATTAGATGATAAGCCAAATGTTTGTTTTAATGGTTCTTTAATGGAAAAGATAACACATTAGAAAGGAAAAAAAATCTGGATTGTAAAAATATTTTAAGGAATATAAACGTTATCAAAGGGATGTCATAAAAAACCCCAAATATAGAATTAAAACTAGAGAGTTCACAACAAATGTTTTTCTGTAAATAGTTACCTTTTTGCATATAGATCTAAACTGCACATTTGTAGATGCAATTGTATCTTTTCACACTTAGCATTTGCCATTTTTCACTATCAACACCAGATAAGCCTCAGCAGGGAAGGAGTGGTTTGTAGAATTAAGGATGTAGTCCTCTTTAGTAAAATGCTGAAGGAAATTTTGTGTCACTAGTATTTTTAAATAATCAAGGTAGTTATTTGGTTGTGATGGTTCTTTTGCCCATTTTTACAGCACAGGTGCAATTCTACACATAAATGGACACAAGTATTTAAATTCAATATGAAGTATGTAGTAGTGTTTGTATCAGCATTTTGAGGGTCCTCACCAAATCCCAGCCTTTTTGCACACGTGACATAGGTTAAGATCACTTAATTCAAGTTGTAAACTTATATTTAAAATAAAATAAAATTTAAATTTAAAATCTGACTGTACAATTTTAATTTGATCCCATTTATTATGACTCAGACTTTGCTTACAAGATCACACAATTTTTCCCCCTCATACCTTTTACCTGTAGAAGAATCCTGCTTTCTTTTTGCAGGAGATGGAGGAAGGAAGTGCATTAAAGCATCACAAGTGAAGCACCTCACATGCAGAGCCCTCTGCAGAATTTGTCATCAAGAAGAAGAAGAAACACTGAGAAAGGAGCCAGAAATGTTGAAATTAACAAAATAAGGTCCTTTGACTAAGGGAGTTATACATTTCCCAGGAGAATGGGTTTCTATCCCTGCTGCTACCAAAAGGTTGCTGAGTAACATTTATATGCAAGCACTAAGGCTCAGATGAAATTTAGATATTCCTGCTGACACTAAAAAGGCTATAAGTAAGGCATGTGGCTTAGGAAAGAAAATCTAAGTTAGATCCCCATTTTTATTCTAACATCTGTAAAATGGGGAGCCTGAGGCTGCTGGGAGCAGGTGTCACAACACCAGGCGTGTAGAATGACATTTCTTTCCCTGTAACTCAAATCTGACTTTCATTTGTTTTGTTCTCTTTTTCTCCCACTTCTTCCCATTGAAACTGCAAGACTTCGATGAGGATCAATAGGGCAAGCTTCAGTATATTTCCCTGCACTTCACGTTATCCCATTCGCTTTTATTGTTTTCACTTCGGTTCAGAATTTTCTTTTTTTTTTTTTTTCATTTCATTTCTTTCATTTTTTCTCCTGTCTCTTTGTTTACCTTTCTTCCCTGACTGACCTTACCCTCATCCTGGGTGTGTTTTCCCAGCCAGTTCTAGGTTCCAGGACCAATATAATTCCATCCTTATATTTCATCCAGTAATTCATAGGTCCAGAATTCTTGGCCAGCTACTACCCAGGCATTGATTTGCTCCTAAATCTTTAGCAGTCTCTGCTTGCTTCAGCTTCTGCAACATATATTTCCTTCTCCATGTTGTCTATGCCTAACTTAGAGGGGACATGAGAAGGAAAGAAGAGACATCCTCTAAGTTCTCATGGATAAATATTTCCTTACAAGTATTTGGAAATACTGTGGACATTTTTTGGTAATATTTTAGGCTGTTTAATTTTCAGCAGCCTGAATTCCTATCTCTGCGGCTTTAAAGATTTTTTTTCAATTTCTTCAAGAATATGCTGGATTTTGGGGATTTGAGAGGTGAAAGATGTGTTAGTATCTTCCCAGAACAAGGAATTTATTCATTGTAAGCATACAAGTGAATGGGAGCCAGAAAAAAAATAGAAAATAAACACTACAACTCATGCTGCAGTTTTTCTAAAATAACCATGTCGTGGTGAAAAAATTCCATGTATTCTCATCCACTAAATGCGTGTTGCTTTGCTTATGATTTTCAATCATGTTTATTGTCAAGCAACCATAGAGTCAGTGTCTACATGAGGCACATAGTGACAGAGTTCAGGGAAATGCATACCTGAGAAAATTTATGTAGTTAGGCATCAGTAATTCCAAAGCATCACTGCGCCTACAGTGACGGACATCTCAACTTCACTAACATGAATACAGAACAAGATAATGCATGTAGAACAAGAAATTATATGTGATTATCATAGACAGTAATTTTCAAAATCAATGTGTCATATGTTGTGTTGTCATGTTTTTACAACTCAGTGCTCATGGCAAAATCCTTCCACCAAATGTCTGAGCTCAGGAGAAAGTCAGAAAGGACAGTATATTCCTGTCACAGAGTAGCAAACCACGCTGCAGTAATTATAAGGTACAAACCAGGCAATCCTCTGCCGTCTCACTTGCCTCAACTGCTTCTCAGCTAGGTTGAGGGAAGAAAGTTACAAGATGGGACCTGCCCAATACTGAACATTATTTCTAGGAGCATGCTTTCTTTATTCTTTCATCCCTGGTTGACCTGAAAACGTACTGCAATAAAGTTTTGCTTCTGGGTGTTCAGATCCAAGTGAGCTTCTAGCATTACTTTATACATTGTAAATTATATTACAGGAAATGTAAATTATTTCTGCACCCTGATCTTTTAAGTGTTCTCAAAAAGGAAATAGTTCAATGGATATTAGTTTAACATCTGGCATGTTTGATCTTTCCAAGAAATCATCATGTAAAGCAAAATGCTACAGAACGTCTCCATTTCTTATCTTTCACTGACTACCTGCTACTGGGAACTATCGGAAGCACCACTGCAACAAGGGATCAAACGATATTTCATATGTATAGAACTGGATCATTAAATTAATGTAATTCTGCTCTTCATGTGTGAAAACTGGGTTGCTCTGCAGTTCATAGATGGAAACAGAATGGGGAAGAAATCTTGGTTAGCTGAGATGTAATACATTTACAGTACAAAGCTGACATGAAAACCATTTTGTCTTACTTCAATGCCAGCATATGATGCCTTTCTAAAGATGGATGGCAGGTTTCATTTCAGGACTCATTTACAGAGTACCATCACTACATAAACCACATGTTTCCTACTGTACCATGAAGTAATTAGTTGTGGAAAACTCAATTGTGCCAGCCCTGAATTACATTTATAAACACTGAAAATGCAGGTACCCATCTAAACAAAAGAAAACTAACTGTTCAGCTGTTTAAATAATTCAGGAAAGAGATTTCTAATAGACATCCAAATTGATGGTCTTTTTAAGGGAGACATTATGTGTTGGCACTGTGCCAAAGAAATGTTACCTGTATAATATGAAAATTATTCCTTTTATACAGTATATTTCAAAGAAAAAACTTTAACCTGGGTACTTGAAAAATGATGCTTTTTTCTTGTATAGCTATTTACCTGCTCCAGGAAAGCAGAGAGATTGCACGCTGTATACAAGAACACAAATGCTTAACTTTATGCTTGTGATTATTCTAAGTTCTGATATTTTTTCTACAAGGCTTAGAAAGCACATTCATATATCTCTTGTATTCTGTGGCTAGAAAAATCCATTAAATTTTAAGATCATCTTAGGCCTGCAGTAGCAAGAGTGTCATCAATTAACATTCCAGGGAGATTATCAGTTTGGAAATCAAAACAGTAATAATTCATATGTAAACACATATATCTATACACATAAAATCTTGGGGTACAGCTTGATCTTAAGGTGTGAAATTAGATTTGCACACCGATGTGCAAACTTCATAGGGCTGTCTGTTCTCTGCTTAAGCAGTGCAAAGTCTTACGCAAAATTGGGCTCCTAATCACTGTTTGTCTGCCTTATGTTGCACTCTGTCTCTGAAAAGGAAAAGAGAAATAAATTAGTAATTTTTTAAAAGTGTGCATATCTGCTCAAGGAACAGGCAGCCTATGTGTTCCCTAGTTATACTGGTAATTTCAATAAACTGCATTTGGAAAAAGACAGCAATTAGTCTTTAGGGTTCACCTCTGCAAGTCATATGGTTTTAGCATAATTTTAAAGGCATTTTTAAAAAAGATAAAAATAACAACTCAGCTCTTTCTGGTAATATTATTAGAAAAAAATACTTTTGTGTTGTCATCCTAGTAACGAATCTCTGTTATAGTGCTTGAACTTTATCTTACCAGTGCCTGTGGAATGATGGCCTGAGAGTAGAGCAGCATTAATGATTTAGTGGACTGTGCCCATTCAGTGCTTAATCTCTCAGTGGATGCTTCTTGGACAGTAGCTCCTGATGATATTAAAACTTTTGATTTGAAAGCAGCAACTCTACCTGACACAAAAGAAATCCTCCCTCCTGACTGAATCAGTGAGATCTGTGTTTAGTGACAGCTTGTCTTATCTGGCAGTTTCTCCTTGAATATCTTTCTGGTCCCTCCCAGAAAACATAGAAATATTCTGGCAAAGGCATGGGACTGAAGAGAGGGTTCTTTGTTCTCTGAGATTGTGTATGGCTTGTCAAGAAAGATTTAAAGATGTCTGTAGGTCACTGAAGGTTAGTATTTCCTGACATTATTACTTTGACAAATGAAGAGAAAACAAACACCCTAACCATAGGAACAGAATGTCAGGATTATTGCAAATCCAGAAGGAGGCAACACTAACAAACAACTGAAGGTAAGCTTTCTGTGGCATCCAAAGCAACATCCGACTGAGGATCTGGATGGAACTTGCTCCGGAGATTTATTTCGGACGAAGAATTTTTCTCTTCTCTCTTAGGGCACTTGATGCAAAATTCAGATGGCTGACGCCTGGTATTGCATGCAGGGGCTGACCACTAATTCTTTCAGCAAATATTTTCCCTCAGCCAAAAGTAAGCCCACTTTGGCACATTCCTGAAGGCAGTTTGAGAAAGTAAGAGACCATGTTACTTGTTCACTCATTGGCTTAACCATCAGAGTAAATTAAGAAAATGAACTCATCAAATTTTTCTCTATCTAATCAATAAACACACAAGCTAATAAAATGGTTTTAAATAAGATAAAAGCTATGTCCATATTAAATACAACACTTTTAAAAGCTTTACTTTTTCCTGTTTCTTTGGGTTTCCTGGTGTTGGTTTGTGATGGGAATCTTTTCCCCAAAAAAAGGTGCTGCACAGACTATACTTTGTATGAAATGATTAGATGGAGCTATTATACTTATCTGAAACCCATAAAAACAACTCTCCTTTAAGAAGTTCATAGCTGCTTCATCAGGTTTCTTTTTAGTCTAGCATTATTTATTGTAAAATAATTGTAAGAAGGTGAACTTTTTTAACATGCTATTTGTCATAATGAAATGAGAAGAACAAAGATTGGATATAGGTCCTGTTCCTATCTCAGGACTGCTTAGTCCATACATGATGGCCACTCTATAATCCTACCTCCCACAGAATCAAGGTTAAAAGACAGAAAAGACTAAATCTTCCACTATGCAGAGCCAGAATGTGTATGGATAGACACTTTTTAGGAAGAAAGGGTCTCCCATGGCTTCAGGTAGAAGTGGGGGGCAATATTGCTGGCTTCATCATCCTCCTTATTTTTCTTGACTCTGCTCTTTGTGAACTCTGTTCATTTTGCCTCTTCTTTTGCTGCAGTTCACAAGTCTTCCTTTAATATCGCTTGTTCTTTTATCTTGCACCTGTTATCCGCTCTCTGTAATGAATATTTGTCTCACACAATTATGGATTTGTGAATAGAGGTAGATTTGAAGTACCTACCCAGAACACAGCTCCAGCAGGTCATTTTAAGTGTCACTTTAGCCATCATTGTATGAAGTCAGGGAAGAATTAAGAGCAGTGAAAGCTGGTCACAATACAGTGTTTCAGTATGGACATCTGATCACACACTAATAACCTTCTACTGCCCTAGTGGAAGGTGTCTCTACCTGTGGCAGAGAAGCTGGAACCCGTTGATCTTTAAGGTGCCTGCCAACCCTGACCATTCTATCATTCCATGATGCTCTGCCAGTGCTACACATGTGCACGCTCTTTTTGACTTCCCTGATGAGTTTAAATCCAGATGATGGACCTGAAGTTTTCAGATTAATTGTAGTTGTAAAGAGTTAAGGAAAGGAGTCAAAGCATCAGCATAAGAAGCGGCCTGTTGGACAAAGCATGGAAGTCTCCCCCCAAGCCGTGGCTGAAGGAGTGAGTAGGTATGGAAGGGATGTGACCATGCCATTCTGTGAGGTGCATTCCCTTGCAATGTCCCAACATCCAGAGCAGATGAAGCAGAGATCAACCCTCTGTCACTCCTCCACATATTCCACATATGCACTGGTCATTTACAGAACCAGTTAATGCTCTCTGTATCCACACAACAGTCTGTGGTGTCAGTGGCCAGTAGTTTAGTGCCTACAGTGTAAAGAAGTATTTTTTATTCTTTTTGTTTACTTGAAACCAGTCTCCTACTGTTCCTGTGAGAGACCTCTGCTTTGTACATATAAGTGACCAGGTCTGTCACATCTTAATTATTTTCATAATTCTGTGAAACTTTTCCAGATGATCCTCTCATCTGTCTCCTCTCCAAATGGAATAGTAACAGATTTTCTAGTCATTTGATCTGTTATTAAACACTGGGCAGTGAGAAAACCTTTTGGCAAACTTGGGTGGCAAAGATATCAGAGCTCCTAAGAGGTCCTGAGAAAGGAAAGGGTTTGGAAAAATCCTTACTTATTTCCCTGAACTGGTCTTCTTTTCCAAGCTTGGTGAGCAAAGAATGCTTACTAATCATCCAAAAACCAGGCGTTCTTTCTTGCCTTTATAGGACACTTACCGATTGTCTGATTCTTTAGACTTTTCATTCCTCTTTTAACCATATTCTGTTAAAGCAAGCGATGTCAGTGTCTGGAGGACATCAGTAAACCTTACCTGCACTGACTGGACGCCTGGGGCTGCCCCCACCTGGCCCACAGCCCAGGATCCCTTTTAACCCCTTTGGGACCATCAGTCCCTTCTCCAGTGATGCCCCAGCAGTGCTGGGCTCCAGCTTCTCACAGCCCTGTCTTGCTCAGCCCTGGACTCACTAATCTGACCCACAGGCTGGCATACAGCTTGACTACAGACCCACCTCATCACCATAACTCCACCTGGTGATCACCAGCCCTGGTTCTCATCCTGACCCGCTGCTTGCCTTCCTGGCTTACAGACTTCAGACCTGCCCCACCATCACACATTTGCTGGATGAGATGACCCAAGCTCCAGACTGGAACTGTCTGCCACCTCTAGGTCTATTCTGCTCTCTTGCCAGTGGGGGTGGGACTGGCACTGCCTCACTGAATTCTGCCCAGCTGGCCATGGTATTGCATGGTATTGCCATCTCTCCAGCTCTCAGGGAGCAGACAGCCCTTGCTACATCATGATGTGAAATGTAGAAAGGTCCATAATTAGCTTCCCAAGCTTGAAAAAGTGTACAAAGCACTGAAATTATCTTTAATTTGTCTTTGTGCTCCTGAACCTGAAAATCAAGCTGAAGGCAAAAGGATACAAACAAGAGGGACAGGAGATGCCAGAGAGAAAAATGATGGGCAAGAAATGGTATACTCCCTCTTTGCCTGCAAGGCTTCAGAAATACTTTAAATTGCATGTACCAAATTTAGATATTTCAAACTTGCTCCTTAACAAAATATATTATAGAAATGTTTTCAACACTTTTTACTCTGCCTTCAGCATCCCTATATCTAACATTTCTAATTGGGCTGGAAAAAAAAGAATAATTAATAGGCACCAAAAAATCATGTGTTATTGCTTAATATCAAGATGAATAGAACTGTCTTTTAAAACAGCCAATAGCAGACATAAAAACAACTGGCGGTCCTACTAAAACTCTCTCAGAAACTTACACTCTCATCAGCTCTAGGATTAAGTTAGGAAGTCCAGTCCATTCAGTAAATTATGCCATTGAAAAAAATCGTAAATTTTTGTGTGTTTTACAGTTATCCATGCTATGATGGCACTAAGATACTAGTTTTTATGGCTGTAACTAAAACCATTATTATAGGTTGCTACATATTACCATTGTAATCAAAGGAAATATGAAGACTTCAAAATGAATCCCAAATGAATGGATTCATTAATTCGAAAAAAAATTCCAAATCATCCAAACATCCCAGATGTTTGTATTCAAAATATTTCCTGGGGTACATGGTTAATGGAAGCACTTGAAAGTTTTGAGTAAAACTTAATTTACAGAATGAATCCTGATTATTAAAACTGCTGGCTACAGTCAACAAACTACCTGGGCTGATGAGGCAAAACAGAAAGCTAGAGAAATCATTTGGATTAAGAGTTTTTAATATTGCTCTGAAGAGTGTGGATTTTCCAAATAACCATATTTGGGAATGCTGTTTAAAAAGACTAGTGAGGTTAAAAAAGTTATGGGAATATTAGGTCACAGCTAAATAGATGAAAAAATATCCATTGGCACAAGTACCGAGAGCTGCAGCATGTGACCAGCTCAGGAAAGTCCTGCTGTATAAGTTACAGCCATTCCATACTCTTTACAAATATAAGGGCTTAAAACCCCATGGGGCGGTTTTATGGTTTTTGGTTGGTTGGTTAGTTTATTTTGTGTGTTTGATTGGTTTGGTTTGGGGTTTTTTCTTCAGAAGGCTTCATTTCTAAAATATTCAACTGATGTTAGATAAAGTTGAAAGAAGTCATCTGTGAAAAAAAATTCTAATCACAATAATTCAATAGAAATTTCTTAAAGACGTGGCTGGCAGTCACTCTCATGGTTGTCTCCATTCTGTCTCACCACCTCTGCTTTGGGCTGTCTCTGCAACTAATGTGAGCATCCTGTGCTAACACTGAATGGTCACACTGCCCGCATATCCAACTGCACTGTGAGCTGGATCAATTTTTCCCTTATTACAGAAAATCAGTGTAATAACTAGATCCAAGAAGGAAAAATCTATTACTTTCACCAATGTAAGACATTCATTTATACAGGACCAAACATCTCATATTTATATTTTCTTCCATTCAAAAGATTACAAATCTACAAGTTAAAATGACAAGTGAAAATAACAAAAATTTCAACAGGACTAAATCTAAGTATTTTTGAACAATTTACTTAAGACACAAGAAGCTCAAATTCATTCATTCATTCTCACTTGGCAGGTAAAAAAATACAGAAGGCTCAGGATTTTCTGGTACTGAAGTCCAACATTTCATACAATATTGTGTAGCAAGGAGACTGTCAGGAGTGTTCTTTAGTCTTTGGTATGCTGTGGTTTTGACAGAGGATAGGATTTACTTCTGCAACTATG
This sequence comes from Dryoscopus gambensis, assembly GCA_013389985.1. NCBI lineage: Eukaryota > Metazoa > Chordata > Aves > Passeriformes > Malaconotidae > Dryoscopus > Dryoscopus gambensis. The sequence goes on along the minus strand of WEIT01015087.1, from coordinate 13,268 downwards.
ATTAGGTGTATCTTTGGCTGACTTTGTTTTCCTTACCAAGTAATTGTAGGTATCAGCAACATCGAATCTAGGACATCTTCACTTTCCCAGCTGCTTTGAAACATTTGGTTTGTGTCTAGGCTCTATCAAATCTGTAAGAATCAGAGGACAAAAATGTGAGTCATCAGAAGTGGAAAGAACACAAGCAGTGTGCCATCCTGGGAAACTGAAGATTTTTCTGGGCCCTTGACATTAATAGCTGCAGCTGTCAACCCTACTTGCTGGCCCTTTTGTTTCATACTGATCCTTGGAAAGTGAGTCATGACTCACTTCCTCTGGTCCTGATGCTTCTGCTGGGGGGGGAGGTGTCACTCACTGCCTGGTGAACGTTTGTGCATGTGATGTCTTGTCATGCTCGTCTCTGAGGAATTTTCTGCCATGAATCCTAAGACAATGTTTGAAAATAATATGGACTTCAGATCTACCATTCTCTGGCATTGCTTTCATGTCTTATTTATGGAGTGATTGTTAATTAGACCCTATCTTACTGGAAAATTTTCAATCTTTCCCCTTACTTGACTTCAGTAGAAAAATTAGAAACCACATCAAGAGTCTTCATTTTTCCTTTCCTAAACAAAATTAGTCTGCCAGTGGCTCAAAAGTCTCAAAGAGAGGCATAGTGGTCCAAAGCTGCTGTTTGTTTTTTTATCTTGTGATGCTAAACTCAAGGACACAGTATTGCAGGAACACAGTCTGCTTCAAGTTTAAGCATGGACAACAGTTTTCAATTCAAGCAATACTTCTTCAGAACACCAGGCTCACTAAAATAATATTTTAACAGTTGTTCAAAATCAAATACTGATTCAAAAAGTTTTCCAGCTCAATTTGCTATTCGCCAAGCAGATACATTTCATATAATCATAGATTCAGAAAATCAGAATAGTTTGGGTTGGAAGGGTCCTTTAAAGGCCATCTAGTCCAACTTCCCTGCAAAGAACAGGGACACCTTTATTTAGATCAGGTTGCTTAGAGACCCATCGAACCTGACCTTGAATGCTTCCAGAGATGGGGGATCCACCACATCTCTGGGAATCCCGTTCTGGTGTTTTAACACTTTCATGCAAAATGAGGTAAAAATTTCTTCCTTTTATCTAGTCTGAATGTACTGTCTTTTAGTTTAAACCATTATCCCTTCTCCTATCCCAACAGGCCCAGCTAAAAAGTCTATCCCCACCTTTCTTGTAGGAATCCTTTAATACTGAAAGGCCACGATGAGGTTTCCCCAGAGCCTTCTCTTCTCCAAAATGAGTGACTCCAACTCTCTCAGCCTTTCCTTCTCGGAGAGGTACTCCAGCCCTCTGATCCCCTTTGAGGCCCTCCTCTGGACTCACTCCAACAGGTCCATGTCCTCCCCCGAGCTGGATGCAGCACTGCAGGTGGGGTCTCACCAGAGCAGAGCAGAGGGGCAGAATCCCCTCCCTCCCCTGCTGCCCACACTGCTTTGGATCAGCCCAGGACACATTTGGCTCTCTGGGCTGGGAGTGCCCATGGCTGGGTCATGTCCAGCCTCTCATCCACCAGCACCCCCAACTGCTTCTCAGCTGGGCTGCTCTTGATCCATTCATCCCCCAGCCTGTGTTGATAGTGTTGATATCCTGACCCAATTACAGGACGTTTTCCTTCAGACAAATCCTTGGCCACTGACCACAGATGGGGCTGGCCAGCTGCAAAAGACAGAGCAGAGAGAGCTGTTGCACTCTGGTGCAAATAAAGTGTGCACAGTAGATGTGTTTCAAGCAGAATGCCACCAACTTGATAAGGCTGACATTCCCAAATAACATCTTGGTTAAGGATTTTAGCACTTGTAATCTGAAACAGTGACATTATTTCCTTGGCAGAAAACTACTTGGACCTGCGGAACCCGTATCACTTTACAAATCTGCCAACAAATGGTTCATTCAACTAAAGGAGTTTACTGATCTCGTAGGAAAACATGGATTTTGTTCAGCAGCATGACTTTTAGTTAGGCAGGTATTTTATAAATATTATTTCCATTTATAATTACCTGAAATTATATCTTAATGTGGTTGGCCACGATTTCAAAAAAGAACCCTGATACTTGAAATTATTCCGGTGTGTGAGAAACAGGATGCATGTACAGAACACCTGGGTGCTGGAACAGGTGGCTGTTAAAAGATCATTTTATTGATGTGCTCTGCAAAAAACCTCCAGCTCCAAGGTGAACACATTCTGTGCTGGTAGCCAACATTCCTGAAATACATCATAGTTCACAAGTAAGGACCTCTCTCACATCCTGTAAGTCTGCAGAGTGGAAAATCATTGCTCCATAATAGAACTTATTTCCATGACTATACATGAAGAAGTAATTCCAGAAAAGAGAAAAGGCAGCAATACATATTCGCTGAAGGATGCTGAGCAATAAATTTTGGGCAAAACATACACACAGACTTGAAGGATAATTTTGTAAAACACATGGGCTCTTGCAACTCTGCAAATACACAATTTTTTTTTCTTTAGAAGTAGTGATGTTTTAAAAATTTACTGATATCTTCCAATAAGATGTCATATGACTGGAAACAGTTAAGTACCACTAGGATTTTTCAGTGTAGCTCTATTATCATAAGTCAGGTAATACATCTCCTCACAATTAAACAAAAGAGAAGGATGGGACTGTAGAAAGCCTTGCTGTGCCCAGACAGAGCAGACACCTAAATGATACCCAGGCAGCAGGCAGCAGTCACTGTGCTCCCAGATGACAATGCTGTGTCAAATGCTACACAAAACACAGATTCCAAGACTGAACTCAAAGACTTTGAAACAAGTTCTGAACATATTTAGAAAGCAGTCAATAGCACATACTTTAGATAACCAATAAAGGATGAATCCAAGCATAAATGCATAAAGGTAATTTTAGAACTCAGTCATCCTGATGTTTTAAAAATGCTCGACTCCATTAGAGATAAAAGTTTACATATTTAGCATTGAGGGTTGAACATGATGACATCTAAATTTATTGTATTATTAACAATACATTTACAATGTATTTTTTCAGATGTAGGACTCCAGTTATCTTGTTCTATTTTAAGATGTGCAGAATTACAGTTTTGCCCCCATATCTCAGCCTCAAATAGACATCAAAAACTTTTACTTTTTCCAGATTAGGTGCTAGTCTGTTAGAAATTATTCAGTTTACTCTCTTTGAAGTTATCTTACCATTGTTTCTTCTACATAATATAGAAAATTTCTGGTTTCTAACAGTGTAAATGAAAGAAAACTCCAATCTTCTGCTTCCCACTATACAGTCAATGAAATGTACTGTCACTGCCTCAGATATCTACCTGGACATTAATGATTTCATTACACATTCTACAGAAATGTTGGAATAACCCTGATGTCCTGATTTAAATTATTTTTTAAAAACTACATTGAAATTAAAGCTTCTCTGGGACAGTTTTGCTGGAAACCTACAAATTATATTAGAAAAGACATTTACTTTAAGCTAAGGATGCATACGGTATGTATTTTAACTGTAGATCAAGGTGTTGATGCTCCAGTGCCTCAGAGAGGAGTTCCTCACTTCTGATCAGTACTATTCATGTTTTATATTGTTCCTCTAGAGGTAAAGTCAGACAGCTTAAGCATTTTTAGGAGGTAATTTGAATACATTTCAATTTATATGAATTTGAACAATGTACAAGTTCTAATTAAAATTATCTTTTGCGAACTCCAGGAACCTGAGACTAAGGACTATATAGAGAACGCACAGAATGACAGAAGTAGTGTTTGCAGTCTAGGAGTTATCCAGAAAGTGAATAAAAGAAAATTTTGATATAGCCTACTCCTCTGGGGATGATGATATTTAATATGATTGTTAAAAGTAATGCTCTTGATTCCTGAATAAGAGGCATGCCTGAAAAATTAGTCTATTGTTGTCAGATGAATTTGAAATCCCATCTAGCAAGTCTTGGGCAGTGAAGGAGAATAATCTCTGCTCATATCTGAGGCATATCAAGCTGTGAAAAAAAATCACCCTTCACAATGTCTTAGAGAAGTTCTATAGTTTGCTGAACTTTTGAGGAATAAGTTCCCACATGATCCCAGAGATACAAGCTTAAGCAGAGTGCAATTACTTGGACAAGGAATTTGTGTATGAGCAAAGGTGATCTTTTATTGACCCCAACACCAATTGAAATATTTTCATTCTGTTGTGCAACTGAAATGGATCTTTTCTCTTAATGCATTTATTGTACCACCAACTGGTCTTTCATATACTTTACTTCACATATAAATATTTCAATGCAGTTTAGAAAACATTTTTCTGAACTTTTGCTTCCTCAACAGGAATTTTTTTCAGGTGAGACAACTGAGAGACAAGAAATCTCTCAGGACATATTGGCATAACATTGCTGAGGAATGAAATGGAAGTCAAGCCTAACCTCCAATTCAACAAGGAGAAGAGCATCCAATGATTAGATATATCCATCTATATATTTTCATAAATTTACTTCCTTGTTTTGGAGAGATTTGCTGGTATATGCATTAAAAGGAATAA